>ML742066.1:0-142625 GCA_009193465.1 Aspergillus avenaceus
AAAAAAAAAAAAAAAAACGGAATCAGACCGAGTCAGATGGGGAGTATAGTGCGAATAACTTGAAAGACTATCAGACAATGAATCCATGAATGAAGGTCGTCTTCTCGTATCAGTTCTCCCCCCGTAGATTATCGACTGCTCTAGGCTATGACTACGCACGGACCCTCGGCGGACAATCAAAGAACGATCAAGGCAAACGCTGGTTCCATTCTGCTTCATTCCATACCCTCCCGACCATCAATTTCTCATCCACGCGACTGTCCCTCTTTCCGGAGGTCATCCGGTTACTGTGAATTTATTGGTTCAACCGAGAAGTAATCTCGTGATTAATGATCCTTCGTCTGCTTTGCCTTCTTTTGATTTGATTTAATTTTTTTTAATCAGTTGAGAGAGCTTTAACTCCAAGAAATAAATAACATAGGTCATGTGCTGTGTATCTGATGCAGAATACGAAAATCCAAGCATTTTCCATGTTTTATTTTTTTTTTTTAGTAGAAGGAGAGAAAAGATACAGCAGAAAACTGAACAGAGCGGCAAAACCCGACGGGACTCGCAGTTCAACAAAAGACGCTATTTTAGCTTTCCCAGATCCTTGCGCGGTTGGGTCTGGGTCTCTGTCAGTCAGGCTGGCAGTTCGGCTGATGTTGCGCGCCTGCTTCGTCCTATTGGGGACGCTAAGCGGTCTTGAGACCCACTGAGATTTCCCAGACTGGTCGGCTTGCAGCTCGGTCAGTCAAATAGTCATCTTTTCTTTGACACACGCAAGCTTTCGTTTGATTCTGTTTTTTTTTTTTCCTTTTCTTGTTTTGTTTACGGGGTATGTTTTTTTTGTCTTTCCCCTTATTCTCTTCTTCTTTGCCTCGTCGGGAGTTTTTACTCAGACTTGCAGAAGAATAGTCTAACTTGAACTATATCCGAATTCATATGCAATTGAATGTGACCATTTGAAGTTAGATATTGCGAGCAGATTAAAAAAAAATTAATTAAAGTAGACGAAGTACGGAGTACCCAAGTACAACAACCAAAGAAAAAGAATGAAATAAAATAAAAGTACCTAAATTAAACCCCCCTTCCCGAGTCAACCAATCCCCGAAGAAGTCTCATTGGTCCCCCGCCCTTCTCTTTTTTCTCCTACATCCCATGGATTGGTTGAAAAGTGTCCTCATCCCGATCCTCCACCAATGGAATGGGAATGAGATGTACCGAAGAGGGTAACAGACCAAGTCTTCCCTCCGAAACCTACTCACACTATAACTCCCGGCTATACTTATTTCTCGTCTCATTTATTATTATTATTATTATTATTATTATTATTTTTAAATTTGTACTTAGCCTTGCTCCGTAAGAGTTTAGTTTAGTGTAGTTTTATTTCCCCCAAGAACTAACGGTTAAACATCCATGCACCAGGCTGTCGGTGCCCAGCCAGCGGGGGTGTTTGAGTTGAGGAGAGATCTGAGTGGCGGCCACGGTGACAGCTGCACCTCAGGGATTCTTATTGATCGGTAACCGGTTCTAAACTGGCCTTGTCCTCAGTCAGCTTACACAATAATCAACCTATACTTACACTTACACACACACTTACATACTTACACTCACACATACACACACACTTACTCTGTACACAGACATACGGTGTACATCCACACCTGAAAAGCAAATAAGAAAAGGTGCTCGGACACTCAAGACATTAGTCGCTGATAGTTCACTGGTTCTTTGTTCATGTTTGCTAAGTCTGCAGATAGACAGGCCTCTGGTTGGTTAATGTTGAAGTCTGTTTATCTAATTTCTTTTTTTTTTTTTTTAATTCTAATATTCTCGCAACTAAGTCTACTCTGGATGGTGAGCTTGGACTCGGGATCCTACAGACTCGATATCTGCATGCAGACGCCATCCCTTCCACGACGGGTGTGGCTAGATCATTGACCCGGTCTATATTATTATTTATATTGGATTTATTTTTACTCTTTTTTTATTTATTTATTTTTTATTTTTTATTTTTTATTTTTTATTTTTTATTTTTTTTTTCGCTTCACTGCAGGTTAAACATGTTTGTAAACACTCTAGCTAAGATAGGCAGGACTTGTCTTAGTCTACCTTGCATCCACATACCAGTGTACATAACAGACCACCTAAGCAAAAAGACAGAAAAAGAAAGAAAAAAAAAGTTCCAAATCCGAAATATAAAGTTTATCCAGCACGGCCCCAGCCGGTGTCGAAACATTTCAAAGAATAACAACCCAAACTCAAACAATCCAAGTACGAAAGTATCCTTTTTCCAATACAGAAACCAATAAATCAATAGACCAGTCGAAAATGAAATCTTTCTATTTGTTTGCTTCCCAAGTCTTTTTCTAGCCGAGGTTTTAATCTCTTTGTTTGAATTATTATTTAATTAATTACTTGTATTTTTTTGAGAGATTTATATGGTAGTGATGTAGTATTCACTGAAAAACACGGTTGCAACCCGATTTGCTTATTCGCTATGCAAGGCGTCTGTCAACTTTGTACCCTAATGACTAAGTGACTAAGTTAAGGTACCACATTCTGCCTTAGCCTTTCTTTTTCCCATACCCCCGCATTTTGGAAAGAGGGATGTCTCTTTGTAAGACAGTTTGCACTATGTACAGCCTTGTGTAATATCTATCAAATAGACACATACATGAGTATTTACTATTAGCATTTGGTAAGGGTTAGACATGTATAGAGCTGAGTAGGTATATTCGGTCTGGCATGCTACATTCCTTTCTCTGTTTACATTATTTTATTGATTTTATTTTCCCCATTTCAAAATATTTATCTTCCGGACCTTCCGTGTACTGCATGTTTGTCTGCATGTTCTAGACATTTAATTTAACCATTTTGTCAGAAAAATCAAATAAATCAATATTGCAAGTAGGTCAAGACTGTCACATGATAGAATTGGATTCGGTCACGAGATCATGTCACCTGTAGACCGGTCTAGATCTGCTTGTAGAATCTGGATTCTTCTTTCTTTTAGCTTTTTTACTTCTGTTGTTTACAGTTTGACGTGGATGAGGGGATATGCTTTGTATTTTTATATTATTTTGTCTCTTTTTGTCGGGTGTCAGAGTCCGGGGTAAAGATAGGGTTAACAATGGATAAGACCTCGGCAGTGGTGACGGAGAAGGCGTTGTGGCGGTTTAGCCTGCGATCACTTTATTTCTTCGTCTAGTTACTGAGAGTACACCCTGCGGAACACAAGTCTCTTTTTTTTCCTAATCCTCTTTGTAAACATCATACTTGTACCGACTACCGGGGTGATCCTCCCGCAGCTCTTTCTGTCCCCTACCGTAGACCTTCTCACGGGCCGTCAAACCCTCCTCGGGAGTCCGAGGGTAGAGGCCTCGCCGCCGCAACTCAGGAATGAGGAGATCAACCACATCCTCAAAAGTCCCCGGCGTAGTCACATACCCCAGATTAAACCCGTCGAGGTCCGCCTCGGACACCCACCGCTCCATCTCATCCGCGACGGTCTCCGCGCTCCCGATCCCCACCGGCCCCAAACCACCTATGGCCGCCTTCTGCGCCACCACCCGCGGCGTCCACTGCGGAATCTCCTCGCTCGTGGTAGTAAACGCGTCCAGCAAACTAGTCACCTTATGCGCCTCCTGCGAGTCCGCAGCCGTGATGTCCTGGTCTAGCGGTATGCGCGAGATATCCACCCCCGTCCACCCGCTAAACAGCACCAGGCCCCCGACCACGGATGCGTATTTCTGCAGCTCCCGATACTTGGCCTGTGCGTCGGCATCAGTCCTACCCAGGATAGGCGTGAACGTGGCGAAGACTTTGACGGACCGCGGATCCCGGCCTTGCTCTGCTGCCAGCCGTCGGATGTTGTCGATCTTGGGACGCAGCACGCCGGCCGAGTGGCTGGATACGAAGATCGCTTCGGCGTGCGTAGCCGCGAAGGCTGAGCCCGCGGCGGACGTCCCCGCCTGGAAGAGGAAGGGCGTTCGCTGCGGCGACGGGTCGACGATGTGTCGCGTGTTCAGCGAGAAGTACTGTCCCTGGTGGTTGATCTGGCGCACTTTGTCCGGGTCCACGTAACTATCTGTCTCGGGGGAGGGAGAGAGTGCGTCCGGCGCCCACGACGCTTCCCACAGTCTGTATATCTTAGCCTCCTTCCTTCTATACTAACTTAACCCGGATAGAAACATACTTATACACGACGCGAAGGTACTCATCCGCCTGCCGATACCGCTCGTCATGCTCAATCGGCGAGTCGAGCCCGATAGCCTTGAACGCCGCCTTCTTCCACGACGTGACGATGTTCCAGCCAATACGCCCGTTCGTGAGATGGTCCAGCGTCGAGAACCGCTTCGCCAGCAGAAAAGGCGGCTCGAAGGACGTCGACGCCGTGATTCCAAACGCGAGGTTCTTCGTCACGGCCGCCATGGCCGATATAGGCTGAACCATCGTCAGCATCATACTACAAAACTGGCTCAACTAAACTCACAATAGTCGGATCGGTGACGGGCCACTGCGCCGCGCGCCGGATACATTCGTCCAGCTTGCCTTCGTACGTATCATATCCGCCGTAGGTATCGGCCAGGAAGAGGGCGTTGATGCCGCCGCGTTCGAGGAGCTTGGCTAGCTCGATCCAGTATTCGAGGGTTCGCTTGGTGGCTGATTTATCGGATGGGTTCTGTTTTCTTAGTATTTTGTAGAATTCTTTTGTAGTATCGTTGTAGATTGTTATTATAGGATAGTAAGGGTAACAAACCTTCCACTGACCAGGCGACAAATGTCCAACCGTAGACATGTCAAAGGCATTAAGCAGGATCTGCTTCTTCACACCCTGCCCTGTAGGGCTATTCGCACTGTCTCTTGTATCCCCCATATCGCTTACTTTAATAAACATATACTATCTAAACAATGATGTACTATATCTACATAAATAGTCGACAACCCCGCACAAGCCATCGCATCGCAACAACGACACCCAGTCACGTAAGATACGCAATCGACCCCACAGTCAGCGTGATTCTTAGAGTATTTCCGCCTGGTTAAGAGTTGGTGCGGAGATACGCTTTCACCATTGGCGGGTGGATGGCGTGATATCTTATCTACCTACATCTAACTGGATCGAACATTGCGTCCAAGATATACTTTGTCACTTGCTAGGTATAGCTAGTTCTTTGCACTCTGCACAGTAACAGTATCAGTACCAGTCACGGACTTCTCATCCCTTTCCCTATACTCAGTTAGTATTGACCTTCCAAGAAAATATAAAAAGTAAGAATACCTCAGCAAAGAAGCCACCAAGTGCGCCCCAACAACCAAGCACACAGCACAAGCCAGGACAAACGCGTACCCCTTCGTAAAGCGGGGAGCTTCAACCGTCTTGAAGACCAAAAGCGGCGTCCAAGCGGTCGTGCTCTGCGCCACAGCGTTAACCACGACTAGCGTGACAGCGCGCTGAGAGCTCGAGTACCGCAGGAGACTGTTAATCCAGCCGTAGAGGACGCTCGACATAGCCACGGCAGAGTAGGTCGTTAGGAAGCCGAACCAGAGGGCCGACTCGGGCACGTTCCACGCTATCAGGATGATCAGCCCGATTATATTCCAGATGTGGGCGAGGGTGATAGCCCATGCTGGGCCGAGGAACAGGTCCGACGCGAAGCAGATGAAGAGCGTGTAGAAGATGCCCAGGGCCGGGGAGATAGCTGCGAGCTCGTTGACCCGGGAGGTCGAGTACCGGGATAGCGATTTCAGCCAGAGGAGGTACCCCCCTGTTGTGGTGTTGACGGAGGCGTTCCAGAAGAGGATGTCGAGGGCTAGGAGGGCCCAGAAGGTTTTGCTTTTGAGGAGCGATGTGCAGGTTTGGAGGGTGAAGGGGTCGTCTTTGTGGCCGGAGCGGGCTAGGCGTGCTCTGCTGGTGGTGAGGTCGGCGTCGGTGAGGACTAGCTTGTTGGGCTTGTCGGGGGTGCCGGGGAGGACGAAGTGGCCTAGTATTCCGATGGGAATGGTGATTATCGCGCAGATGATGTACATCCAGCGCCAGCCGGCGAGTCCGTGCACGCCGTCTAGTCGCGCTGACGTGCCGGCTTGGATTAGGCTGGAGGTTAGCGTGCCTAGGGTTAGGCCGACGTAGAAGAGTCCGCCTCGTCGGGAGATCTCGTCGCCTCGATACCATGCGCCTGGGTTGTTATTACTTTGCTCTGCGGAGTGAAAAGGGGGGGGGGGGGGGTTACCAAAGATGTAGTGCATTCCTGGGAAGAAGGCGGCCTGTGTCGAGGTCGTTAGTGGATGTTTGGATGTTTGGATGTATTGTATAGAGGTGAGGTACTTCAAACCACCCGACTAGAAACCGGTAGGCCATTAGCTCGCCGTACGAACCGACCCGGTATTGCAGTAGAGTGAAGACTCCCCACATGATATCAAGGAACGGGATCAGCCATGACATCGGGAACCTGGTGAACAGGTACGCGAAGGGTAATTGTCCGACAACGGCTCCTACGGTGTACATTGTCTGCAGATGCACGAGTTCGTTTCCGTGCAGGTTGAGATCGCCCTTCAGACCGGACACGTAGGCATTATCTGGTACATGTGTTAGCTGGTTCTGATGAGGAGTGGATAACGTACTGATGTTGGATTGATCGATGTATTTTGTCCAGTATGCTAGGAATGCGTATGGGACGATTAACAGGTCTAACTTGAGGATAAGGCGGCGCTCTGATTTCGTGTCTTCGGGCGCGAACCAATTGAGTTGGAACCATCTCTTGCGGGGATTGTTTGCCATTGTTTGATATTTAGGTTGTGCAATACACGAACACAAGCCTGGTATGATAACATGGCAAATCTGGGATGATCTCGGTATTTGAAGCCCAACATGCAGAAGATATCAGAACAGCTCGTGATGGCGTGCCCTGTCGGCTCCACTTAGTGATTGAGAAACCAGTGATGAGATATGCGTGTTAATTGATAAGGCCATGCAGGATTTACAGTTTAGCTTCGCTGTGCTGCAGCCAAGGATCGTGTCAGAAGGTGGAGAGAAGGCGTGCTCGGTTAGGGTAACTCGCATTGTGCCCCATGATTGTTGACGCAGTATACTGTCTGGAACACATGGGCTGGGAATTGTGTTGCTTGATAAACCACTGCGAGCAAGGATAGATGGATCTACGATGAGGAATGCTCGCATAGCTTTGGATAGTGTAGCCAAAAAGGTTTCAGATTGCTTACGGTGTATGTTGAGACTATGAATACTCCTCCCGTGGTCTGTATGTATCACGTACAATGGGAAAGAACAAGAGCGTTCTAGTCGGCACAAGACAGTGAAACCCAATATAGAAAACTTTTATTAGGATGGAAGTGGAATGGAATCGGTACCATGTAACAATAGTTTCCACTGAGGATCTTCTAGATTCAGCGCAACGGCCAGGAATTTGTGCCATAACTGATCCCAAGCATCCCCTCGATCCCATACCTGATGAGTCATGCCATCCCCAATGGGGACTTGACCTTGTGCAAATGAGGGCTGCGAGACATTCGTCGTGGGAATATTGCCAGGTCTAGTCCTGGGTGCAACGTGGGCAAGGTCTCCAGGTTTCGCGCAGCTAGTCAATTTCGGGGACTCTCCTCTCTGAATTGTCGACATGATTATCTGCATATTCCTAACAATTATATTGACAAGGGTACTAGACTCCTGCTTTGGTCTTTCCAGGGCTTGATAAATAGCCAAGATCCGGGCCTTTTTAGCCTCTGCATCCGGTGCATTCTGGTTGAAAGAAGCGTCAGTAACCAGGACAAGAGCAGCGAGGAGAACATGCTGCAAGACAGTCCAGAAACGTGCGGGAATAAGACCAGCTTCGGCGTCTATTCCGTCCAGTGACCGCCGTAGCTGTAGCATAGTTCGAGCGGAGAGAACACATGCTCGCTTGGAGTAAGCACACTTTGGGTTATTCATTGACTCTAGATGGTAGGGTCGGTGTAGTTTACATAGACGCGTCAAAGTATCGAAATTAACGGTAATTCGCTGTATGGTGATATAAGGCCGATCCTGGCATATACCTTTGCTCTGTTCAATGTTGGTATGGTCATACTTGAAGAAGGTAGGATAGTCGTGGAGAAGGTCGTGAAATTGTTGACCTAGAGAGATGATATCGTCATAATTTGGCTCTTGTAAGCTCAGCCATGTTGCGGACATGGTATCTACAACCTGGCGACAGAGGTCGGCTAGCTTGATGCGGTATATAAACGCGGACATTAATGTCGGCTGTGACAACGGCGATACACGGAGCAGCTCTGTAGACGTGATCCATTCATCGTCGGCATTACTAGGGTAGTCGACTTTCATGTGCTTGGGTTGAAATGTATATGTACCCTCCTGTGGACCTCCCCAAAATGAATGAAGCCTGCGCCCATTAGCACCCAAGACGTACAATAACAAGGGTACATTTACCAGTCAGTAGCGACCATATGCCACCACGCTCGTCTTTGAACTTCGAGTTTGATTATATCACATTGTTTTCTTTTTCTTTCCTCTCGGCTCTTTTGTGAGTCCAGAAGGTGAACCCGCATAGCTCGCGCCATCAGATGGCATCGCAGCCGGATCGTGTGAGTCTTGAGCTCGAAGCCATCACTGTTAGCAATCGCATTAGCACACGTGAGCATGGCAGCAAGCGCAGTAGTTGACGGTTTCAGAGAGCCGTCAATAATATCTAGGGCTAACCGAGAGTATGCTGAAAAAGCCACTTTTGCATCCTCTGGAGTTGCGCCTAGCTTTTGTAAAAGCTCATTTGTCCACGTACGTATAGAACTGGAAAATATCCCAAGGAGTAGGAGTAGATTGGCCATGTCAAGGTTTTTACGATAGATTATTGCCAAATATGTCTGCTCCACGGTGGTCTTTGCAGATGGGATATGGAGGACCGGAACATGTGGGTGTAACGTAACAGCGAAGTGGTCAAACAATTCCCTGGCCTCTGCTATCGGAGGGAATTGACGAGCTACATGGGTCGGGTTTGGGGCCTGCCTGTTAGATATATTCGTATGAAGAGCCCTGAGCGATGTGAACTGTTGCTGTGCTACGTCCACCTAGAGCTTACAGTCAAATTGAAGTACTATGATATGGGTCAACCAGTAGAACATACATTTTGTGTCGGTGGATTGACAACCTCAGAGTCTTCACCAGCCTGTTTGGACGGTTGAGACACCGCTTCCTTCGATTTATCGAGGCAATGCAGGATCTCCGGATATCTATGAAATATCAGCAATTGTCTACCACACACAATGACAGGATATTCACAAAGGTATTGCTCGACCAGGCTGTAAGGTCATTGGAGCTGTTGCGCCCATTCTAAGGTTAGGGACATTGGTTTGCATAGGCGCATAGTAACTGGTTACTTCATCTCGTCTAGTATACTCGCAATAGATTTCCTCTTGTCTGCAAGTTGAACAGGGCTGATTGAAATCGCAACGGAGCCTTCTTTCCCAACACGCTGTACATGGTATAGGTGGTCCGCGCTGTTGTGGCGTGAAATTAAAAGTTCGTTTCATAGTATAAATAGTGGAGTTAATACTTAGTAGAATAGTAGTAATAGTAGTAATAGTAATTGTAGGTGAATGATTTGAAGATGGAATAGAAAGAAAGAGTCGGGTTGATGAAAAGTATAGTGGGATTTACCTGACTGTGACTGCCTTCTTCAGACTGCGTATTGTGGTTTTAAAATGTACGGCATAATAGTCAATCTGTTTCTATAGAATGATAACATCTGAACTAAAAACTGCAGGTGCCATACTCTAAACCTGCTGGTAGCTCTTTCACTATTCTTTAGCAGACATCGCACACTTGTTCCTGACCGTACTTGCCGATTTTCTTAAATCAGTATGCACTTGAGAACCATGGAACTAGTATACGATAGCTATGGGATAGACTGCAATTTAAGGTCAACTAGGATTCCCAAACCAAGTCAAAATCACTCACGATCTATACTAGTTAAAAGGTCTAAACTTACACTGTGGTATATATTATGTCTACACACATGTCAAGTTATCTCAGAACATTTTGTACAATGTTAATATACTATTCGTATCTTCAAAAAGACTTTCAGCTTAAAAAAGCTTTGATAAGTAATGTTCTTCCTGCGCGATAATACTAACATACGCAAAGTGCGCCTTAATAATCTGAATATTTCATGATGTACCCGAATATATACGTTTGCACAGTACTACACCGTGACCAAATGAACCCTAAGTCTCATCCCTTTCCACACAACATACACAATATAACATACAACATCAACCAAATAAAAAATAAAAATAAAAATACATAATTAGCTCTGCAAACAAAGATATAAAAGAACGGACCACTCCGAACCTACCCCACTAAACCCAAAGTAGTAAAGGGCAGGAACGGAGGCATCCGCACCAGTAAGAGTCAAGTATGAAGATCGTCATCAGGTTTAATTAAGTGAAAACTCTTTCGTCATAAACCTACAAACCTACAATCATGACAATGATGACTACATGAATTATAATATAAGATATTATTATAGAAAGTGAATTATGATTCAAGTGCCGAGCGCAACGGAACGCCCTCATTCTCCCGAGGTGTCGACCGACAAAGATGACGCGTTGGCGGTGGTGAGCGAGGAAGCGCAGGAGATTGACCCGGTGATGGAGAGACGGGTGTTGAGGAAGATTGATTGGTTCTTTATGCCGGCTATGCTGATAGGTTTGTCCTCTTTATCTATACTTTTGATCCTCTTTGATTGATTTGTGTAGGGTATGGATTTGTATACTGGGATAAGGTGTGTTTCTAGTATTGATTATCTAGGAAGATGGCTGATCGAGTAGGCGATTCTGGGGAGTGCGTCGCTGTTCGGCATGACCACTGACCTGGCATTACTGGTCGTCGATAACTCGACATCACCCCCGACAAAAGATACATCCCGTCTCAGCTGGGCTACGTCTATTTTCTACTTCGGTATGCTGGCCGGATTGTACCCGATGACCTTCATCCTCCAGCGATTCAAGACGCAGTATGTCTTCGGGCCGATTGTGATGCTGTGGGCTATCACCTGTGCTGCCACGGCGGGGGTGAAGTCCTGGCAGGGGCTGTTCGTGCAGCGTTTCTTCTTAGGTAGATTCTCAACCTGTAATATCCAAGCCCAGAAAGCTGACGTCGCAGGGTTCGTGGAAAGTGTCGTTCCCACCGGGTTCATGACGATCGTGAGCAGCTACTACACGCAGAAAGAGCAAGCCATGCGGCAGGCGTGGTGGTTCTCCGGTACCGGATGGTTTACTATCATCGGCGGCGCACTCAACTACGCCTTCGGGCAGATCAGCTCTGGGGCCCTGAAGCGATGGCAGTACATTTACATCTTCGCCGGTGCACTGACGTTCCTGTTCGGACTCTGGTGCTGCATCATGCCCAACTCGCCCGTTTCGGCCTGGTTTTTGACTCCCCAGGAGAGGATCGTGGCGGTAGAGCGTCTCCGCAAAGGGCAGACAGGCGTGCGGTGTCAGAAGATAAAGTGGGACCAGATCAAGGAGGCCTTCTTAGATATCAAAGTGTATCTCGTCGCCATCATGATGGCCGCAGCGTGAGTGTCCCCCTTGTTAACGAAGTAGCCCGCTCATCGTGCCAGGTACACCATCAACGGCGCCATCTCCGGTTTCGGACCCTTGATCGTGTCCACGTTCGGCTTCGACACCCTCGACTCCATCCTATTCCAGTTCCCCGTCGGCGGCGTCTGCGTGATCTTCATCCCGCTCTGCGGCTACATCTCCTCGCGCATCCCCAACACCCGCATCCCCATGCTCATCGCCTGCTGTCTGCCCGTTATCGCCGGGTGCGTGATCATCTGGAAGTCCGAATGGGGGTACCAGCCCGCGGCCCCGGTGGTGGGCTACGCATTGACAGGCTTCTTCGGACCCGTCGTCAGTCTCATCATCACCCTCGGCGCCAGCAACGTCGCCGGCGCAACCAAGAAGACCATCATGGCCGCCACCGTGTTCGTCGCGTACACCGTCGGAAACATCATCGGGCCGCAGCTCGTCAACAGCAAAACCGTCGACCGTCACTACCCCGAGCTCTGGACGGGGATGGTCATCTGCTACTGCATTACCATTGCCGCGGCAGCAGCACTGTACCTGGTGCTGTGGCGGGAGAACCGCGCCCGGGACCAGATGGACCTGGGCGAGAGTCAGCGGGACAAGCTGGCGTTCCAGGATCTGACCGACAAGCAGAACCCGTTCTTCAGATACGTGATGTAATAACTCCTAAACACGGGGTATTAAGTATAAATATAAAAGCATATCAGTCCGAGTCATAGAGATGATTCTGAAACCCCGTCCCCTTATCATCCGTAACAACAACCCACATGACCTTCTGCGCAATATCACTCTCCTTCTTCTCGACTTTCTGCAACCGCTTCTCACTCTTCGCCAGTTTCCGCGTAACTCTCTTCTCCTTCTCCTTGGCCAGCTTCTCCATTTTCTTCTCGAGCTTCTTCAAGTCCTTCTCCAAATCCCCCTGCACAATAGCCCTCCCCTGAGCCGACTCGCCCAGCGGGCCCGCAAGTCTCTCCTCAGCCCTTCCCCTCGCCTCCTGCATCAGCTTCTCCACCTCCCCAATCTTCCCATTAAGCTCTTTCTCCGCCTCCGACGCCTCAAGCACCAACCGTCCGGCCTTCTCCCGCCTCCCAACCAAAAACCCACTCTGCTTCTCAGCCAGCCACTTCTCCTGCCTCTCACTAACCCTCTTCAACCAATTCTCCTTCCCCTCCCCAGGCACCCCCTCATCAACTTCAATCTCCGCCACAAACTCTTTCACAGCCTCCATCCGTCTAATCTGCGGATCGTACTTCCCCTCTTCCCCTCCACCCCCCTTCTCTTCACCACCAGAAAACTCACCCAAAAACTCCCCAAAATCCAACCCCCCCAAATCCAAAACCTCCCCATGAACCCCCGCCTGATCAAGCATAGCCCTAGTCCCCAAAACCTGCACACGAAGTCCTTTCGGCCCAAAAAGCGACTCATTAGCCAGCCGCATATACGCCTCCGTGCGCGCCTGCGACACCTTCACACTCCCATACTCGGCCGCAGCCAGAACCCCCAGACTGGCGATCTGGAACTCAAGCAGCGGCACCAGACTCACTAGCAGGCTCGTCTGGCTGACGGCTTGCAGGTACGGATGGGCGAGCCAGACTTCATTCAGGGCGTCGATGAACGCTAGGAAGTCTGTGCGGGAGATTCCCAGTTTTGACAGGGTGGGCGCGTAGGCGCGCGTGAAGGGGCGGTAGATTGCGCCGTGGAGGGTGTAGGATGTTTCTTTTTTTCCTGATTAGTAGCTTCTTTTTTTCTTTGTTTTTCTTGGGGCGGGGATCGTGTTTATGGGGTCGTTTTCAAGCTCATCTTTTTGTCTGTGGGGGAGGAGGTAAGAGGAGAATAGACGTACGGGGTATAACAACAGGCTTTGGAAGCAGAGTTGAGCGATGACTATCGGTTTGGTTCTGGATTAGGACTTGAGGCGTGTACGGTGGAGCTTCAATCTGGGGCTCATCTTGATCATGGATCTGGATCTGGTTTTGGTCGTGGTCTTGTTTAATGTGTAAAGCTTTAAGATCCTCGTCCGGTGCTGGACGGGGTGGAAGATTGGGCTTTTCGTCCATTTGGTACTGGTTGTGTTGTATAATTTCTGAATGGATAAGGTGTTTATCTTAGGGGATGAAGTGGAGGCCTGGAAATTAGGTGGGGCTGTTTGCTTTGTTTGTTTGGTTTGTTGTGAAATCATATGGAGTGACTGAGCTGGACTAGGGCTTGTTTTGCAGTTACTTGGGTGTGAAGGTATAATGAACCAGTTACAGACTCAGTAGCGGGTTAATGGTAAACTTTGGATAGGCAGAAGTCGGATTTAAGTTATAGAATATCGGAAGTACAAACCTAGTTCCCAGTGCAACATTATATTGCAATGGATTCGTCCGGAGAATGACTCCCGTCAAATGAACAAGTCCGTGCTGAGCCCTACCCGCCTTTCATTCTAGTATATCCTTTGTTAACTAGTATGAAACCGGTATAGGGCTCTACTACTGCAGGAGAGTGAAAGAGACTCATTAGTTTAATGATAACGGCCGTAATTCATAACCTAGCTACTTTTCATTTTTATCCTCCCGATCACCGATACTAAAGCCCTCCCATTTCTCCAGGAAGCGGTCCATGTTTGTGTCTGGCCCCCGCGCCTCATGCTGTCGAATGACCGTGGAGAAATGCGGGTAGAAGCTGCTGAACTCCTGCGAGTCGTTGCCGCGCCACGTTTGCTCCTCGAAGTCGATGAAGAGCGCCCCCGTCTCCTCCGGGAGGGCCACTTGCGTCTGGCTGGCTGTGACTTCGATCATGCGCAGGATCCCCTTGCCGAGGGCGAAACGGCGCGCTATGGCCCGTGCGAAGACGCAGAGCTCGATGAAGGCGGAGCGGTTCTCACGCGTGTCGAGCGATTCGAGAAGCGTGAAGAGCCCGATGCTAGTCCATTGCACTGTCGATGGGGCCATGCGGTCGATGCCCCACTTTTCGCGATGGATGCCGAGGATATAGGCGATCCGACGCGCAGCCGAGAGACACACTTGCTGTGCCTGTTTGGCCGCGTCGGAGTCCAGCGCGCCGCTGTTGGCTCGGAGAAATCCGAAGATTTGCGTGACCGTTGTGTGGTAGAATAGACTGTGCGGGTGAGCCATTTATTCAGTGCTAAGGGAAGAGCGATAAACACTTACTGCAAACTCAGCACATGCGGCACTTGTGCCGTTTCCACATGTCCAATGCAGGCAGGTAAGTTCGCATACCACCCTTGAAGTTGTCGGTAGATCTCGTGGACCAATCCGGGGATCTCTACTTGAGGAGGACGGTTCTCGGCATCGTGAAATGTCCTGCTGATGGTAATGGTGATACAACATAGATCGCACCATCGATCAAAGACGCAGTTGTGATGGCCTCGTACGGGATCCGTCATGCGAGGATACGGGGACCACCGGTCGAGAGGGTCCTGATGGTCAATCGGTATACGCGGTCGTTGCGGGGGGCTAATGTCCACGTGTTTCATCAGCGACACCGTTGCCGTGCTGTTGGAGTCAGTCAAGTGTCATGTTCATCAAAGGAAGGATACACACGAAGCAATGTTGTAAGCCCCCCAAAGGGTGCGGTTGATCACGTTTTCCAACTCCCGTGCGGATGGCGTCTCAGCTGGCCGGGGTGGATGCGAAGAAGCATACTCCTTCGCTGCACGCATCGCAAGATCCATGTACACCCATCCTACCCGATCCTTCCCCATTAACACGAGCCTAAGCTAGTTAGCACAGTATACAATGAACAAAAGGAAACAGACAAGGATAAAATAAAAGGCAAAGGATAAAGGTAAGGAGACGGAATTCCGGAAACGGACCGTATGAATAATACCAGCAACCCCTGAATCATGGGAAGAGTGGAATGTCCTTCATCCTCCCCCTCGAGCAATCGACGCGCTTCCTCGTAGAAATGATTTCCACGACTGAACATGTCGCCTGGGGTCGTGAAGACTTCGGCGTAGTCGGAATAATACTAAGAGGTGAACCATCAACTAACCCGATCTTACATTGTCTTGGTAGCATGATTACGCTACGTACACTCGCCTCAGACAGGATAGCATTGACCAAGAAAGGGGAACAAAACCGACAATTTAAGTTGCCTGCTTGCATGTCGCGGATGAAAGCATCTTTGTCCAGCCAGTCAAACCACGGATACGTCCATGTTAACCACAAGGAGACCAAGTGCGATACCAGATCGGCGTCATCTGTGACTGTCGTCCACGGCTTGGCCGGGACTTTGTAGACGGGGATATCGGCTAAACGACGAACTTCTAACATCCGTCGGGGAATCCGAGGTGCCGTATCCTCATCAGCATCGTAGTCATCATCGTCTGACGGACGCGATAACTGCGAGCGGAATTCCCGCAATTCGGGGGACCTTTCAATTTCCGTCCGCGAGAATTGCTGATCCAAGAACGTCGCAATCTCTCCAAATGAGGCATTACTTCGGATGAGATTGAGCAACTGTGCCACGCGCGTATGCTCATTCTCCCGCAGGGCACTGAGCAGTTGCACTAGTGTATCCTCTGCCAATTCGAGACGGTCCAGCTTGCGCTTCATGGCGAACTTGCGACGCATGTCCGCCATCTCATCAACGATGCAATCAATGCCATTGACGGTACAATGCTCACAGGGCGGATCTCCTCGACACTACAATCATCAATATTCGTCCCCCGTGAAGAGAATTTCATATACAATTGAATTTCTCCAGAATAGGAGACGCATTTTTACCTTGAGCTTTTTGAGTTTGCACGCCCGGCAAGCTGTTGTTTTGTGCTTCCTGCCCGGCACTACATCACTGCGAGAAATAGGACGTTTAGGAGGAGGACCAGGGACCGGGGCGAGAGGACGAGGAGATGACGAAGATGACGTGGAATCGGACATGTATACCGATAAGACAAGCCAACTAGATTATGCGTTAAAGAAATGTTCAGTGTCAGACATTGAACTGCCCACACTCAAATGAAAAAGAAAGAACGAAAGAAAATGGAAATAGAGGCAAGGAAAATAACGAAGGTGAATTCGAGTGAAGAGGTGGTTATGTGACCAAATAACCAAAAATGGCAGGCAAAGTCCCAATGAAAGATGTGTAGAGTCTTCATCTCGAATGAATTTGGAATACTGCGATCCTTATATGGCAAATCCGCGGCCCCACGACAGCTGCTGGTTCTGCAGATCTCTGAAATCTCCATCGGTGTCGGCAACAATAGCCATCCAATCATAAATCCGGAGACTAGTGAAATAGTGAGTCTTAGTGTCGATACTAGCCGCCGAAATAAGTCTGCATCTGTGGGAGTTGTTACGGGGAGGAAAACTTAGTGTGCCATGTGCCATACAATTCTCAGGCTGGACGCCTCGGTTGCTTTTTTTCTTGTCCCTTGTATTTTATTTCTATTTTCAATCTCTAAATCTCTTCTTTGCTGGTCTTTCCTTTTCGCTTTTGAAATTTTGTTTCGGCCGGAGACAAGGAGATGTGATAGGCTGTCATTAATACATTTCCCGAGTAATCGTCCGGCCCCAACTTTGTATCTCAAACACGAAAAAGTCTAGAAGCATCCAACCCGCTACGGCTGTTTCCCTTTTCAGTCTTTTTCACAAATTTACAGATCATTTTTGAAAGTTTGCCGTCAATTGATGGATCTGTCAAGGGTTGTTGAACCCAAATCATTGGGAACACAAGATCCACCGTTCCTGTGCCTCACGTGGAGACCAAGTAGGACAATATGGATTCTATTGTTCATTTCCTTTTCAGACAACCCAACCGTATATTCTTCTTAATATATTTTATTAATGACAATGTTTGTGGGTGGCATGACTGGCAAGCTATCTTTTCCAACAAAACCGAGGTGAGCAAACATCCAGAACGTTCGAATCGTTCGGTTTTCTTTTCCACGTCAGCGTAAACTAGGGAGGGGAAATATAAAAAAAGATTAGGAACGGACCTAGAATGCTCTGTTGATGGGGTGGATGTGTACGATTATTGGCTGATCGAAAGAAATGAACCAATCCGCGTTCAAGTTTGTATCAATGACCTATAGTGAGACAAGACCTGATGACCGGTTCCGTACCCTAGTAGTGTTGTATTATTTTTGTCATTTTGTTACACCTTCTTAGTGTATTCTTCTTTGTTCCCAGTGCGGTGACTTGTCATCGCCAAGATCCACGAGCCGATTGACTCGTCAGCCAATGATAGACTTCATGATGGTGGATAAAACATCGTTCGAAGCTTTCTCAGACACCAAACGACGGGTGCTTTGGGCAGACCTTTGCCATCTTAATCTACCGCCAAGGCTTGCAGTCGTTGACAGATATGCAGAGATGCACTCGTGCATATACATACACCCCCATTGAACGCCACGCTAGGATCATGTTGTGTTCTGAGGCAACTCCCAACATTCACGTATAGAGTAACCACCGTGTCGATCCCCGAACAATGCTAATGCAAGGCTTATTGGCGCAACAAATACTGGCCAACCCGGTCTGTGGAGACTACACATCATCGCAGTTTGATCCAGGCTGCTGGAATAGAATTCCGTCATGGAATCTGGACTTCCGAATACGGGAGCAGCCTGATAAGGCATCAATTGTGTGATGCTCGGGGGTCATACTTTCTTACGACGGTGTAATGACTAGGATTGAAATGGTAACAGAGCTTCGTTAGGTCCCGTCACCGTCGATTGACCGCTTCCCTTGCTTGTCCGCTGTATTATTCCAACTAACCATCCGTCTAGCGCTTCCGCCCGCAAACACATACCCTATGAAGCGCGACTCCGACGGGGTCCACTGTAAATCGGCCTTATGGGGAATTCTCCTCTTTCGGGCACAAACATAGAGGGTATGTCTCAATTGTGTTAAGTTGTTCCGAACTACATCGTGAAAATAGGTTGAGTGGAACATGCGAGCAGACGAATCATGTAACTCGACACGGAGGGAAACTTCCCCCCCGAATCATGGATCCCTAGGATTTGACCATCATCGTGTGCGGTGTGACCGAGACAGATATACATACTAATGTCTGAGGCTTGCATAGAACACTTACAGATCCCTCGCATAATCGAGGGCGATGGTGATATTTCCATCACAAATGGGTTGAGGACATCGATCATCACGATACTGCACCGGTCAACTGACCGTATTTGCTCCCCGCATTTCCACTATCGTGAACACGGCATATATGCCATGCGAATAAAGAAACTCTAATCGCGAGTCTGCATAGCGGCTTGGTTCCGAACTTCGGCCTGTTCATTGGTTTTCCCAGTTTTGAGAAAAAAGAGAAAAAAGAGAAAAAAAAGAAAAAAAAAAAAAAAAAAAAAAAAAAAAAAAAAAAAAAAAAAAAAAAAAAAAAAAGGAAAAGACGAAAAAGACAAAAACAAAGCATACAATTGCCAAATCTCATAGATTTAGCGCCTCGTCTAGATTGTGTTCTTACGCATCCCTGTCAACAAAGAGCCTATTCCCTACGAACATGTCAATTTGACAACCCGTAGTCTCCACCCGGCAGCAAACAGTTCATTCTGAAGAGAGTAAGGTACCTAAAACATGATGTGCCACAGAATTGACTGACTCGCTGAAGGACTCGCTGCTGAGTGTGCAATATGATCATTGCACAATCTCATAAATTGTAGATGCACTGCGGGAGATCATCATACACACGCAGTTAGTTGTAACGGCTTTCCTTTCCACCTATCATTCTATCCGATCTGGCCAGACTTTGGCTACACGTCCCTTACTGCACAAGGCTCCGTAAGGGATCTCTCTCCAAGCTCCAAGCCCACACTGATCGAGTATGGTTTCGGGACTAGAGCAAACAAAGCCAGAGATCGGTATAGGAAACACGTGACTACTCGGTTGACAGCACAGCCTGTCATGTCTCACTGGATCTGCAAGTCAAGACTGATAGATTAATTTCTGACTCGCCTAGAACGTGAAGTGGATGCAAGCACCCAAAAGGAGATCCACCGCAACCAATTGACTACATCGGTCGTGTTGGCAAACATTGGTGAGTACTGATCAACTTTGCTCTTTCCCGTGGGTTTAGTTTTAGTTTTATTATTTTCTTTTTTGTCTGTCATGATTTCAATAAAGTCTAACCGTGAGTCAGGCCCAATCCTGCAGTGAATGGTTACATCGGTTCTAAGTTGCAGGCTCATTCAGAATGAGAAAATAATCCCCCTGCATCACGGTAGTCAGCCGTATCCGAGCGCCGAGATTGTCCGGAGTCGCCACACTCCGCAAGAGACAGATTGGCAAATCCCGAGGCCTAAATCCCGGTACTCATGGCACAGGTCCAGTTGGGCTCGTCCCAGCATTCAGGTAGACTGTGGAGTCGACCGCACTTTCATTGACCTGGTGGATAAATCCTACTTTCGGCATCGAACTTTTGGACGGTTCAAGAGTTGTTGTGCGTTAGCCCGGATGCCTATTGGGCTGGACGGCTTTAGCCGGGCGGTGAGCTATACTGCTACTCGACACCGCCTGCAAGTCATTAGGGCTATGACCTCTGCACCGCCTACTCTCTTGGTGCTTACTGCCGGATTTCTTTCCTCCGCAGGACTGGATACATCCTATGTTCGCGTTGCACTTCAATTTCTCAATCTCCAGCTCATTTCACCGTCTCCCTTCTCATTGACATTTCCCACCACCCCTGATAACTGATCTGCGGTTGTATTCCACTAGTGCCTTCTAACTGGCTCCATTGACGCTCGCTTTCCGTCTAGAACCACTCGCAACGATGACCACCCTGCGCACGCACGACGAATTCCTCCTCGACCACGAGGAAGTTGACGAGCCACGCAAGAAAAACAAGGTTCTCCACTCCGCGACCCGCATCTGCTATGACTGGATGGTCATATCTGGAAACTGTCACTATGCTAGGGACCGCGCCGTATTCGCGAGCTACCGACCCGTCGAGCTTCGCCTCAAGAACAACGTCTTCAACCCGCACGACGAGCTGCTGGTCGCCGGCATCGGAACCGTCCATCTAACCGTGTGCAGGAGTCCGCAGGACCCGACCCCGCACATCATCACCCTCGAGGACGTGCTACACATCCCCGAGGCGGTTTGCAACGGCTTCAATCCGCTGCTGTTCGGGAGCAGCATGTCGTGTAACGCGGATCACTGGGAGGGCGCGGATCGCGCCGGTCAGCCGGTATGGTTCAGCGTGCCGTTTGCGGGACATACCCGGTTAGTGCTGGCAGGGAATCCTACGGGTGAGTCTGACTTAATCGAGGGGAGGTACTATACTCTTAGTTTGTACATTACGCCGGAGGAAAAGCAATTCCTGCATAATATTTAGTGCTGGACTGGTACTGTATTATCAATGTATATTATGGGTATAAATCATAAAATTGGACATTCACACAAACACCGCCCAACACTCATACCTACAATAATCAACACTGCAAAGATCCTCACTACAACATCAAATGCAAACGGCAGAAGGGAGAGGAGAGAAGAGAGAGATCACTCATAAATCATCCCCCAAAGCGGCACGCCCTCTCCCCCATCCACCAAATCTCCTCTCCTATCACACACTCCAACCCCAACCCGAAACTCCTCTACAACCCTGAACCCAAAATGCGCATACACACCCCGACTATGCTCGCTCGCGGCCTCCAACCACGCCGGCACACCGTCTTTCCTCGCTAGCTCCAAGAACGGATCAATAAGAGCCCTTACAACTCCTATACCAGAATTAGCCCTAACACAACCAAACCACAGCCAAACCAAACAGAACACAGAAAATAGAAAAGAAAATAGAAAACAAAACAGAAAGTATAAATACCTTTCTCATCACGACCAGGCCTCCTCCCAATCAAATTCAAATACCAGAACGGCCTCCCGCGCAACCACCGCCCCCTCGCATCCTCAACCTTGCCCACATACTCCCTGATAACATCACTCGTAGTCCCAGGTTCATCATGCACGGAACATTCAGGCGGGAACCTATACCAGCCATCAGCCGCCATCCACCACCATATCCTTCAACAAACAAACAAGGAAACAAGGAAAGAATGAATGGAGAAAAGAGAAATACCACAAAGCAGCAGCAGCATAATCCCCCGCCTCGGCTACCTTCGCGCCGAGACGCACCTTGGCCGGGATCTCATCTTTCAGGTGTTCGTGGATCAGGGCGTAGGGGATGTCGTCGGGGGACCAGGTTGATGTGGGGGTGCGTAGGAAGTAGGCTGTTACGGGGGAGGTGGTGAAGGAGTGGGAGATTACTTCTGCGACGCCGGGGGCTAGGTTTAGGGATCCTGTGTTTGCTTTCATTCTGTCTTCTGTCTTCTTTCTTCTTTCTTCTTGCTTTTTTCCTTGGTTGGGGTGGTTGGAGTGAGTAGATTGAAAGTGAACAAGGTAGATGGAAGGGAGGATGGATAGGTAGAGGGGAGAGGGGTTTATACACTTTAATGTTGCACAGGGTTGCGGGGTTAAAACTATTAGTGGAAGTAGTCGGGTTGAGTCCGGACCTTGATGTGTTGGTAGGTAGGACGTGTGGTTCTTTGTTCATTGTGTAACTGGTCAGGGTGGGGAGTATGGGATTTGTGAGTGGTGTTTCTACTATTTAGTACAGAAGGTATATGGTGCAGGTCTGTTGTTAGAGGTTAAAGGTTGATTGACACTGTCCAAGATGGGTGTTAGGGCTGACCGCTATGGAAGATCCACCCAGGACTGGCTTAATTGGTATGTGTAACTCGAGGATTGCTGACTTGTTGTGTAGGCTTTAGTACTAGAGTACTGATTGCATGCAGATAGATAATCCAAACATGTATGTACATATTGGGCTTAAGCGGTCCACTTCTCTGTGAAATCGCGTCTTCTCAGCTACTGGTGAGTGAGACATGCGGGTCTGCCACGCTTTTAGCGGGGTTGGCACCCAATCGGCGCAGAGAACTAGGTGCTTTGTCTACTGGGAGATGCTTGCATAGGACAAGCTTTGGGATCTTCGGGGTTTATTTAAGTGCAAAATGCAGTCGCTTGGTTGTATCTCTTTTTATTTTTATCTGAGGTTGCTGAGTAGCGAGTAATTGGGTGGGCTTGGTTCTTCATCATGACGTTGTAACTTCGCTATTAGTGATTTCGAATAAAGACACTGCTGTTTGTAACTGCGCTGCTATGCCCTTGCAGTGCGGCTCTTTCTGTACCAGGTTATATACGGTCAACGAGCTATCGGTCGAATGGTTGTACTTGTAACACTACATCATGGGTGAAGTATACGCGTATAGCATTACTGGTCATTGGAGAGTAGACCTCGGATAAGCTCTGCAGTTCGAGGATCAAGTTGGGGTGCAGCGATGCCCGATTGTGGTTGAATGAGAGTTGTGACCGGTTTAAACATCTCCTCTGGATTAAATGTAGGTATTGGTATAAGACAAATATACAACTCGAAAGCAATCCTCATCATCCTGCTCAAAAGCAGCCCAAGCTGGCAATCAATCCTGAAACTGATCTTTGGTCACTTCCACGTCCGACGACACACGACCACCGTATGCCTCTTCATCACTCTTAGCCTCCGTTAACTTCACATTCTGATGGCGCTGCAACTAGAAGAAATTAGCGCAAGAATAGAAGCATAAACCGAAGTACTCACCCCCTGCAGTTGAAACAGATAGTATTCAAGGGCACCCTTCTCACACTCCATGTAATCTAAGAAACCCTCCTTTTCCCTCCCAAAGCCACGACAAGGCCACAGCCTCGCACTGCTAAAATCAATAATATACGGACGACCGCTCCTCGACACCATGACATTCCGCGGATAAAAGTCCGCATGTACAATGTCCAACGAATGCAGATCACGCAGTTGAGTCCGAAGACATGCCGCACCAGCTTCATCCACAAATGCCTTGTCCAGACTAGTGCCATCGATCCATTCCAGCAATAACCCCCGAACAGGGTCTTGTTGCTTCTGTGGCGCCTGGCGGAACCCTAGCCAATGACGACGACCCATGCCCTTCAGTTTCGCGATGAGCGCAGAGTCGATGGTCGTGTATCCGTGCCTTAAGTTGAACCGCTTGTCCAGGTCTTGCTCCTGTTCATTGCTGATTGTCAACCAGCCGGAGCAATGCGGTCCTACCTTCCCTAACAGATCCCATTCGATCAAAGCGTCGTAGACACGATACTCGACGATGAAGGGATCGCTGCATAACACGACGTCTTCGACCCATGCCAGGCTACTAAAATTCCTCCATCCAGCTTCAGGTACAGCGTACTATGGGATATCATTAGGACATATATTTCAACTTGTAAAACTAGAAAGCACGTCATACCAATTTCAAGGCGTATATCGTACCATGGAGCCGAACCTTGAACATATATGAATGAACTGACTCCGCTACGAGCTCCAGGAATTCAAGATCAGGAGACACACTCCTGATATCCTTTAGATAAGGACAGATCGAGTCCTTGTGCTTCAGCCATATATGCCAGTGGGAAGTTCGCTCATGAGCCGATGATCCAGCCATTAGAACAGGTGATCTGTGACTTGCTGTATGACCCTGCTCTGAGTATTGAAGCTCAGACGTAGCTCCAGATACAAAGGTGCTTTGTCATGAGATGTGGTTTGATTTGTGCCAAGTTAGTACAGAACATGGTCAGTCAAGTCCCCTTGCGACGTGGTGATGAGTAAGCACGCATACTGAGGTTATAGGTTACATAATCATGGTTGATATGCCAGATACAGACAACTTTATGCAATATTTCTGTATATAACTGTAGTATTGATAGTGTTGCAGGCTCAGGATAAGTGCGCTGACCAATCATTTTGCTAGTTGGCTTTCGTATTAGTGGGGTGATAGTGGGGTGTGCAGTTGGAGTAGGCTTTATGGTGTCGGAATTGGGGTTGAATAGAGGCCTATTTAGGGTTAGAGGAGAGGGTGATGGTGGCAGACTTGCATAAGATACGGCAGTCAGAATATAGTGGGTCTGTTGAATAACAGTTTACCAGAGCTTCAGACTATTGCTCGGTCTAGATCATGGCCTTGCTGCATTGGGACGAGACTAATGTAATCATAAGCCCTAGCACAACGACTTGGCTAGATTTACTCTGGCGCGTGAGTCTATTGGTGGTCCTTCTTAGCGTGCATATGAACACGATGATGGACAAAAGTACTGCAGAAAACTAATTGCCTTTCAGAGATCTGGATCTGTCCTGCATTATGGCATTCTTATCTAATGATTAGTGACTGGCTACTAATGCAAGTTGACGAGATCAGATGTTGTGGATTGTGATTGGGAGGGAGATTAATTATCTAAACGGGATGATGTAGAGTCTAATTTTGAATAACATCTAAATTCATTCAAGAATGAACGTGTTGAACTGGGGCTTGGCCATGACCCATGTCTTCAAGAAAGCATACCCAAGACCTACACGCCTGCTAACGCCTTCCTTAGTGTTAACAACCATCAGGTTAAGGTATAATATGCAAATATCCGCATTTCGGTCTCGTTGGCCCCATGTCAGAAAGTCCCCACTTTTATCTTTCCAACATAGATGCTCGATGTTGTCGGCCAATCCACTCTTGCATAAACCAGTGTGCTCCAGGTCCGCGGCCACTTCATATCCAACCGAGAGAGCGAGGACATCGAAGTATTGCTCAGATTTATGCGCCCAGTTATCTAGATCCATGCTTTTGGCGTCCAAGCAGCCTATCATATCTCCAGCGTCCGTCTGAAGCATAACGTAATCACCCGGATCGCCGGCGCATGCACATCGAAGACGCAGGGATTGGGTATAAGCAATGATCCTTCCGGGACGAGATGCTGGCTCCCGGAACCCTTGGGTAAGCTTGTTGGCTAAACTTTGTGTGTTATGGTAGTCTAGTCCATGCGCGTCTTGGACCAGGTGCCCTAGTGATCGCCATGATTTTGACATGTGCTCTTCCTCCTCTTTCCAGGTGTTCTTGTTTCTCAGTGCTCCCGGTAGTTGACCAGAGAAGCATCCTTCTCTCCAAGCTATTGCCATCGCCAGTCCGGGAATCCCCGGCCGACCGTTCCATGTTTGTCCGTCGGTGTTCATGATGGGGCGAGGTGAGATGACTTGGACCGTACAGTGCATATCCAAATGTCGAGGCAGCTTGGCCCATATAGCCATGGGTGCTGTGAAGCTTCTGAATAATCTCGGTAGCGGAATATGAATGGGCCCCCTGACAGACGACCAGGACCATGATGGGAAGGCGTTACCGTCCCGTGCGATCCTCCGATAATATTTTCCATCTCTTGTCGTCCACCGGATAGCCGTATCGAATACCCGAAATGGCAAGCCACAGTAGAAGTCTCTACCGTACTGGGAGTGCAAGACACCAGAAAGAGCCTGGAGTATATCCGACTCAAATGTAAACTTGCGGGTGGTGTAGCCATCCAAGATCTCAGCATACCGTTTGACGGCCGCGTGGTCGTTCGGTGTCTGAGAAAACGACATGTCGAACATCCTCTCTTCCGCACAGCAGTCTCGCATGGAGTTATCTTCATCGCGAATGCCGGCACGGTGGCCACACTCGTAAAAGACTCCGGTGTCAGAGAACATCAACAGATTAGAGGATAGGGCAGCTTCTTGATAGGTCCATCCCCGAGTATTCCACACAGACGTTTCAATGACCTCACCATAGGAGCTGTGCATTTGAACCAAACATATACCTTGTGTGCTGCTAGCAAATGGAACTTTTCGCTTTCTATCAGAGACACCTGGAAGTCCGTAATCAATGTTACACCCTCCCAAGGCTACCAACGTCACATACGAGTTGCTGTATATGGCCCCCATGGCGCGGATCTGATGATGTTTCTCGTGGGAGTTGTCTTGCACGATGCAAAGCCTATCGACCCAAAGGTACGGGATCCCTAGTTTCGTACACGCAGTCATGGCATCCTGTATTGTAGCTGGAAGGAACGTCTCGAAAAGTCGCCCTTCCACCTCAAGGTCAGTGATGTTACATGTGGTCGCTCTGAGTCCAGGTCGTGTCGGTCGTCCCCATACGTAACTCAAGGCAGCATATTTGCAATTCTGTGGTGCGAACATGATACATCCTCTGGTCACGTCTATTACCCGGAGACCGGCCGGTTGAGGTTGAGGTGTAGCTAGACGATAAATGTTCGTATGTTGAATGTGACATTCCTTCAACCACGACCTTACCGTTTCCCAGTTTACATCTGCGCTTGGTCGTTGTAGAAAGGCTAGAGTACCTTCATCGGGTACATGGTTCAAACCAATGAAGAGACGTGACAGAAAGCGTGAAGATAAAGTGGTGAATAGTGGTGTTCCTAGCATAAGCTGTTGGTATCATCGAAGATCATATTGATTGATCAGAAACAGGCCAGAATGTGTATCCCGAGTCATTCTGGGAACGCTTACCGGGACGTTGAAAGTACAAGTGGAACCAAAAGTCGGCATCGACAAGGATGCGGATAGAGTCACTTTCCTCAACGTTGATAATGGAAGCTACGACCATATCACTTTCCTCAACAGCGGTGGATAACGTGGAAAGAACGGCAAGTCTCCGACAGACAGTACATTCTGGAGAGCGCGTTTGCACATTGCCTACTGTGCCAAATAATAGGTCGATTTCCGGTCGAGATGATTCGTTACTCCAACATCGGATAATATGCCCTAGTCTCATATGTCGACACTCTGAACAAAGAGTATCATTTAGTGTATCCGAGCAAACAACACATGGTTCATGGAAGAGAAGATGACGTGTCTGCTCAAGACTTGCATTATCATCGTAGGCGGGCAACGGTCTGCCGTATAGCTTGCCCGGGAATGCTGCACATCGAGAGCATTTTTCAGCCTCAGCGCTCCGAGAAACATATGCAGGTGATAACTGTGGGCTTGCTGGGTAGGCGCTCATGTCGGTGGTGCGGTGGGCAAAATTAGCGAGGTTGTGCTGGTGTCGGACCCCACTGTAAAGAGGGGTTCTCGGGATCGACGATTAGCTTGCGCCAATTTGCGTCATTCTACTTTGGAAAGTATCATAGATTACTTCTGCCGAGCAGCGTGATCTCGTATTCTGGACTTGGTGATAAACGGAGTCGGGGAACGTGCAAAAGGTATACTAGGGCTCTTTCTCGACAGGTGACTTCAAAAATGGCAATCTTCAACAATCAAACAGTACTAAAGGTCCTCCAGTCGACAAGGAAAACAAAATCTATAGCTACAAACCTTGAGACTTAGGATCTGTGGTACGTAGAAGGTATTCTCTCGCCTCTTTCAGAGAACAAAATATCATGTTTAACTGTCAACTACCCTTTCAATTTTCCACTCAATGATCCAAGCTCGATCACAGTCTGATGTCATGTGTGTACCGCACCAAATAAAGTAGATAAGACTGACAAGCGGAATGAGTAGTGGCCGTTGATAGGTAATGACGTCTATACGTACTGACGCAACAAGTACGCCATAAATGCTTAATTGACTTCTTATGCGCCACACAGGTACCTATCCAGCCAGGAACCGTTCTATTTTAGTGCTGATGGACTCGATAGTGGAACCTGTGGCTGTGTTGTGAAGACCGCTCAGTAGAGGAATTATATTATGGAAAAAGAGCCCAGTCAAGCGTGGAAAGACATTAGGTCTATTTTCAATGGGGGAATCTGAACGACTTCGATTCGCTCGCGAGGGGTGCTGGGCAGCTTCTGAGGTGGGAAAGGGATAATGGCCCTCTGATCTAGTTAGTGTCGATTAGCTTTGTGTTTCCACCCTATCGCTAAACATAACAACGATATTTGCACTAGAATGAAGAGGCCGTATCTCCTTTCCCATAGTTGACATATAAAATCCCTCTAGCACATTCTATAGATATCTCAGGCGGGATCATCGTGAGATGTATGTCATTGCCGCAGTAGACTAGCGTCACTGTTACTTTGCCTACCTCATTACAATAGCATCCATGTTGGATGGCCATTGACTCAATTCCTCGAATATCGGAGTACTTGATTAGATCACCGAGTTTCTGTCCTAAGCCAATTGAGAGACGTCATAATTCAACACATATGTCGTCTGCCACCGAATGCAGAGAAGCACCAGCGCATAATTGTGACTCACAACGCCTTTGATTTATGTAAGCCATGACAATGGTTTCACTGAGTGGGCGTCACCAGCCATCATGTTGTGGTGTCATGATTTTGAACCGCTACCTTGGGATAGCGAAAGAGCACAATACATATAATTGTCCTTGTGAGCAAATAAATCAAACTATAATCTGGCACACAACCTATAGAAATGGCGCCAGCAGGAAGAATGCTGATGCTACCGTTCCTTATGGTGATATCGAGGGTTGAGCATGCAACATATGTGCATTGGTAAGGTTTGCAGCTACCTACAGATTCGCCGGCAACCCCAATCAAAAATGATGCCTAACATAATTATTGCTCAGTACCATGGACTTACACTGCCAGTTTGGGATCAACAACACGTCACGTTGGCAAGTAGTAAATCAAAACTGCTACGCCACTCACTGCCCCCTCTCACCATCTGCTTTACTACTCAACTCAGCCTCACGAACAACCGCCCTGTTGAACCTCTGGATAATCTGTCTACTATATCAAACGGAGCTGTTTGGCCTTTGCTATAATCTATATATCACTTTCTAGACTATATTTGCAACCGCTGCTAGGCATACGACAGCGTGCCAGCTCGGCCTGGGCCTTAGCCCACTTCGACACCACACACAAGCGTTTACATAAAAACAACTTCAGCATCTTAACGATGGAGAACAACAACGCCAAGCCGGATATTTTACTAGCAGATGTTATTATCTCGCCTATTTACGATACCTCAGATACTTGCAACCCCTATGGCACCTGGGTCCAGCTATGGGCTATAGACGAGAATAGTGGACGGGAAGACACTCATGCAACGTGGGTTCAGCCAGATACCGGCCATGCTCAAGTTCTGGGCTCGATGAACATTGAACACATGCGGATCACACTGCTTGCTGCAGATCCAAGCGATATCGCCAACCTATTCTGCATTTGGAAGAAGGTGATAGAATTTGTCAACTTCATGGACGGGGCCACAATTGGAGCCCTAGTCATTCGACTCGAGGAGACCGACGGACAAGACTGGTGGGACGGACTGAATGTCAACTTCACAGTGCCTTTTCGCGCTGGAAGAGAACTAGTTCCCCGCGACGATGAGATCGTCATCCTCCCGTTATTCTATCTCCCTGTGACGACAACTATCCTGATCGAAGCCCATTCCGAAGGGCTCCAGAATGCTATTCTCAATTCACGATATATACACCTCGCGATTCAACAGCAGTCAAGTCCTATCCTCGAACCGTCGCCCATTCTAGGCATCTATTATATCCGCATCTGGTACATTATGTATCACGAACTATGGTCGCATAGTCAGAGCTACACGGGCCGACTGATGCGTCGTGACATATTGCGGGGCTGGTTCGACTCCGGACCTGCTTGTGCCTCGCGATTTGAAAGGCAAATCGAGTATTTCGTTTTGAGAAGTCCAGTAACACTCATTGAACAAGAAAACGTGCTGGGAGTCTTCGACAGTATGCATAGAGTGATGGTGGAGCTGTATCACTACGCTTCGTGGCGCCAGTACGCCCACAGGATTATGCGTATCTGGGAACAGTACCGCTCGCGGAATCCCAACCTGCCTGCGGTGCCTAGAGGGCTTAGGTCTATTATGCAGGTGATAGTTGGGGATCCGGACTTCTGCGATCCAGAGTTCTGGAACACGGCTTTTCCAGATGGCATCCCTTCGATTTATGATCCTCAGCTCGCCTTGATTCGACAGCATTTATTTGATAGGGAGGGGTCAGCGTATACGGAATATGTGGGCAGATGCCGGTATATCGCTCGATTTCATAATTTGGTCAGTCATTGGTGGTCGCAGATGCCAGACCAGGATGTGTTGATGGAAGATGCTGCATGAGGATATTTGTTACTTGGTGTTATTTTTGGAAGGGACGATTTTGGAACGCAATGAGTATTATTCGTTTGGAATTTTGTGTTGAGACTTACTGTTGGAGACAATACTCATACTTACAAATTTGTAATGATATCATGGCATTCGAATATTCGCAATGAAAGGTTTTTTAACTTGAATAGGATGTTCTTTGGCTTTATGTAAATCGTCATTCGACAATATCCTATAACCCTGCGGATTCTAATGGACCTTCCTACATTTCGTACATTAATTTGCTTTAATCCTTTCAGAGCACACCCCAAAGTGCACAATTATAACCGGGTCCCATCCCACCGTCATTGCCTGTATATCCAAAGTCGAAGGTTGTGGCCCTGTCCTTTTTACATAGTCACATTTCTCCATATCCCCTCGGGTGCTAAATTGGCATATTTGTTCGTGTTGAAGTAAGCTCTCTGAGGAGACATTGCCACATGCGCAGGAACTTTCTTATTTACTAGATCTTGCCTTTAGTGAAATTACGTAGGTACGTCGACATCGTGACAAAAAAGAGGTAATTCGATTTCCAATGGATTTCAAATTTAAGAAGATCGTGAATCAAGAGCATAATATTTTGACTAGAACGCGATATGGCCAAAGGTACTACAGATATCTCCCCGTTGGATAAGGTGGGACTTCCCCTTTGATCTTGACACAATAACAAACTCTTCTAGATCCTGTCCTCGCAGATTCATCAAAACGCAAACCCTTCACGTCGTACCTTCCATGAACGGGATACCAAGCATATCATGCATATCATGCAATTCCCCACCGTCGTCAGTATTGCACGACCACCGTCTGAGGGCATGCCCTGTGCTCATGTTCTCCGGCCATTGGGTAGCATCCCCATCCTGAATCTCCCTAAGCGAAAGCAAACTGGAATTAAAATGTGAATGGAAAAGCATCAAGTATGTATTAAGTGGATATGTGACGATGGAAAACCCCCGCTTTTGATTGGCTACCGGTCACGGAGGCAGGCAACCGTCAGGTAACATTGCCGGGAAAGAACCCTAACCTATCTATGTAAATACAATCATTCAGGTAACCTTTCCCTCTTCGCCTTTAATTGGAGAGGCTTGTGTCCTTGCAAGCCTTTTGTTATACATTTGCTTTTCTTCACATTCGTCATCAGTAATCCATCCTCAATCTAGCGGTCATGGAACACGTCACCGAGCCGAAAGAACGGTACAATCTCCGTAAAGCGCTGGTCGTGATGGAAAGGAATATCAAAATTCTGAAGGAAACAGATACTCACATCCTTGACGAGAGCACAACGAAGCAGTGTAGGATTCGAGTTCTGCCACTAGTTCTCGAGGCCGAGGACTCGCCTGCGCCAAGGTTTTTCACCCCTTTCTCACCCGAAAACATGCCGGAGCCAACGGCAGAGTACGTTAATCGCGAGTATAAAATCCATCCATCACTTCCATCCGCCGGATGGGGAAGGTCCATCTCCTTGTTTCTAGACTGCTACATCACTAAATTAATGCTTCAATTCCAAGCAGCCCGATACGAGTGGTCTTGCCACCAGTAAGTGGTCTACCGTCTATTTGATGTCATACTATCTCATCACCTTCCAAGGATCGCAGATTACAAATTCGGGGATCTTTACCGCACTTTCTACCCCAGGTTCGGAACATTGATGATTTGGCACGTTGCGAAATTCTCTCGTCCACATATCAAGTGTATCATGCAGAATGACCTCGAGTCCGACGATGATTCTCTTCTCCGCGGGGAGGTATTAACAGTGATCCGTATTATGCTCGGTCAGCTGAAGAGGAAGATATTTGTCAATGACATGGTTGCACCGGTGAGTTTCAATGTTCAGTAGGTATATTGAAAACTTACATCGTCAGGTTTTGTTATTCTCGCTAAATCGACGACATCCACGAGTCATTGAAGCATACTTTGACGGCCGGGAACTGTTGGTGCGCCGTACGAAAGCCTACGACTTTACTTATATGAATGCTGATGGCTTCAAGACATTTGCGCAATGGTTTATGGGCAATCCCATCGGAGATACGTCTGAACAAGCAATCCTCTCTTGAACGGGTTGACGGGTTAAATCGTCGAGTGACATTCTCGGGTATGGTGATTTTTATGTTTCGTCGCTCCTGGTTAGGGCTCTCGGATGGTTTACTTTGTTCAATCTTTTTTTGTACGTTTTGTACAGTTACTTCCAATTTCTCCACCTTATCCCAGGAATGAGATGAATCATTTCAGAATCTTACAGTATAGTACAGGCTTGTTATTTTGACCTTCATTCCAATACTCACCGCACAATGGTTAATGAATCAAGCTAATGACTAGTCAATCGGGCGCGAGTCCCAGCCTCACTGAATCCCTGTAAATTGTCATGGCTGTTGCGTGTCCAGCTGGGTGGCCTGTGCGTGGATAGTTTAAGCCCACTGCCAGTAACTAAATATACTTCTTAAAAACAACCTCACCTAACATTATTGGTTAAAAGATCTTTTATCTAACGCGACCATGTTGGTTATTGATTCATGCTGCACCTTGTTCCTCATACAGTGTCTCCACACCCTCGCCTCATCCCGCTAATCACAATACAAAGTAGGGCCTCTGCATAAACAAGGGTTAGCCATGTCCTGTGATCCCAAGTAGTCCTAGTTATCGACAAAGTGGACCTTGCCGCCCGGTCATCGCCCGGCTCCACGGCGCCGACGAACGACGATCATTCCTCTCCCACAAAGGAGCTAATTTTCCTTCGGGATTTAATCACTACGTGGCTATAATAAGCAAACATATACCGTAAGACAATCCAAAGCATACCGTGTGAAGGTTGATGTAAAGCTGAGAAGCCACAGGATAAGGAAAAATAGGGCTATACGGCTGAGCACCAGGCCGGACGGACTTCAATTTAACCACCAAATGAAAAGAAGCATGACGGACGCAGCTTAAGACTAGTGGGAGGCAAAGTCCGCCCGAGTTTGGCATTTCTACCTGACTCGGCCACGCATGGAGCTGAATACCGTGCCAAGCGCAGAACTCCTGATCAGTCGACTTGATTCGCAATTTGCTTTTCCGTATCGCACTGTGCCACTATAGGAGCCATGATTAATGCAGTGTTTAAGTCAGCGAGGCTATCGTACACGATGGCAATCGGGCGGGGCATCGCCTTGTTGACATGTCACTTGGACCGGAACATGGGGATTTGAGGTATAGCCACTCAAGCATGTATGTACCTTGCGACGGATATATACCTGTATTTGTAGCAAGGTAAATGCCGGTTCCTGTGATTGTCTGCTCCTAATCATTACTTGATATGTTTGCTGTGTTAGCAATAACAGCGTTCTTCTGCCTGGCGATCTATCGGCCTCGGCTCTTTTATTTTGTGCTCCAGCGCAAGGAGAACCAACACGTCGTCCAACTAGAGAACCCCAGTCTGGATCGAGAGCCTGAACCGGTATCCGAGGAGAAGATGGACGGCGTGAACACGGCCATCGGGCTCTTCCAATTTGCGATCGATACCCTCGCCCGCATCCAACTCGCCCGAGACTTCCAGGATGACTTCGAAATTTATCAGATGAAGCTCGAAGTTATCCGGATTCGGCTGTCGCGCTGGGGCGAAATCGCTGATATCACCACGATCGATAGAACGAATAACGGGAGCAAGACATCTACGGGCACTGGCGAAGGGCAAACTCTTGATCTGGGCTTGATCAAGTCCCTTCTCGAAGGAATCTACGATCGACTGCACACAGCCCAACGGGAAGCTGGAAAGATCCAGAGATCGCTCAAACCGGACGGTGGCGAGCAGCCGCTGGACCCGGAGACCGATTTACCGGATGATTTGAAGAAAATCCGGAATCGATTCATCACCTTCCTTGCCAAGCGGAAGGTTCAGGCATCGAAGTTCTTCAAGAGTATCAAGTGGGTGTTCTACAAGAAGGAGCACTTTGATCGGTTTGTTAGAGATATCTCGGAGCTTATCGAGGGCCTTGAGCAGGCTATTCCCGAGAATGATCGTCAAAGGCTGCAGCAGCTTAGCGAAGAGGAGTGTAGGGATATTAGTAAGGCTGGCTTGGAAGAGCTCAAGAGTATAGTGGATGAATGTGACCCGTGGCTTGGGAAGTCTGTGGAGGAGGCGCTGGGCGCTGGGGTTGGCGCTGGGAATGTGTTCTATATGTCCCGTAACAGGGGCCATGTGGTCGGTATCCACCATGGTGATAACAAAGGTGTTAACTACGGTGATAACGGTGGGCTTAATAACACGTTCACCTAGATATGACGGAGTGGGAGTGGAAGAGAGGTCTCTGCAATTTTCTGGTTTGGTGTACTGTTAATTGTATTTCCTTATCTTTGCTTGTTTGTCAGCTACTATGAACTCAAGATGATACTATTTCTAGCTGCCACACGAGAAATGTTAACATATGAATACGTACATCTTACAAGTTGGGTAGAACAGTGTTTGGAAGGTCTACCTTATCTTGATGTGTAATAACATGTCCATAACACCCCTGCCATACCGCAAACGCTCTGTGAGTGTAGAGGGAGCCAGAAAATCGGGGGATGAAGCCTGCTTCACAGACCCCTCACTAGGCCTAGGTCAACTGGCAAAACAAATGGCATACAGAAACAATCAGTGAGGGCAGTAATTCCATACAGTAACAATACACAGCTGAGCCCCAGTCTGACGCAGGAAATGCCGAAGCAGAGAGCAACTTTGACGGGCGTACTCCAAGCCTGCTGCGTGTATACATGACTCGAGCTTGCACGCTAGGTGACGAATGCAAAAGGTCGCGTGGGTATCACATCTATCTCTCTCACTACTGGCCCTTGGCGTTGTGGAGCCCGATGTCTCGGAGCACATTGTGCTTGCCCGTCGCGAGGACACATCACAGTATGCATGCAGAATGAGTCTCACGCCCACCATTTTTACCCACTAAAAATGAGGGGGCTGAAAGATCCACCATGGACTCATGCAAGAATATCAAATCGTGCGCGCTTCTGATACGGAGGAGAGCCCGACCGGAAAGTAAGTGACCCAGTCCTTGGCTGGATGCAAAATAGAAAAGCAAAAACCAGTTGCCACTCAAAATAGGTATGTCCGAGAGCTGCACTCGTACTTCAGCTTCGCTAGCCTTCTAACAGGTAGACAACGGGCTCGTACTTCGCTCAGTGACTATAAGTGCGAGGTCGAGAACCCTTCACTAAGGACATAGTTGCACCCGTGCTTGTCAGGAATAAGTAAACGAAGAGCTGCATCCTACAGCGATATGGATCAAAAGGCGACAGAAATCATCTTACGGGGAAACATCGGCCGGGTGACAGGATATTCTTTTGGTGACACCATTTATTGTTTGTTTTACCATTTCCAACACAGAGGACTTTTTTAACAGTTTCGAATCACAGACAAGGGCCCAGCCGAGTTTTCCCTAAAACACACGGCACAAACCAGGCATGAAGGCGTGAAGTCGGCGTGGGAAGACATTAAAACCTGCAGCCTGGCTCCTGGAGGATAGTTCCTTCCGATCATGGAGGGATATGGAGGCAAAATGCTCCTTCCTTTGGATACATGGTCGTCGTAAGTCCGCACAACCGAGACCTACTAAGACAGAACTTGTGTTCATTAGCCAACAGCTGGATGTGGGAAGTCAACCCTGATGTACGTCGCCTTTGTAACAGGAATTGGTATTGACTATTTCTGAGGGGAATGTTAACCCTTCTGTTGTGTAGGTCTCGTGCGATCGAAAGCATCTATCATGACCACATGATACAGAGGAACCTCGATGCTATTCACCTGGGATATTTCTATGCCGGTTTCGCCCAAAGTCAAGAGAGCGATAAGGCCTATCGAGACATGTTGATGACATTCTGGGAACAGGTGCAGAAACAAGGATCATTCAATACATTTGGCAGCTACTGGTCTCTGAATAAAATTGAGAATGCAGTACAGAAACTCCTCATTCACACCGGGCGCAATATATACATTGCAGTCGATGCCGTTGATCAATTTAGCTCGGCCTCTCAGACTCGGTTGATCGAATGGCTCAAGAGTCTGGCAAATGAATTTGCAAACAGAGAAACCAAGGGCCGTCTTCGCGTAGTTCTTAGTTCGCGCGATTGTTGATGAGTTGAGATTACATCAGATGCTCCAGGTTGAAGTTACAGCAAATAACAACAGCCATGACATTGACACTTACTTGGAGGAGAACCTGCACTCAGATCTCTTTGACGAAACCCCCAGCCTTAGAAAAGAAGCTTTTGACAACCTTCGCCAACGGGCAGATGGAATGTCAGTATCACTGATTGTATTACTTTGGTTTCAAGCTGACAGTGAAGTTCCAGGTTCTTGTGGGTTCGTCTCCAAACATTGAACATCCGTGAGATGGAGGTGGAGCGACAAGTACGGAACGCTCTGAGCTCTTCCGAAAGTATACAAGACTTGTACGCAACACACGCCGAGGGGTTCGAGACTGAGAAAGAGTTAACCCGGAGGCAGATCGCTCAACTAACAATGGCTTTACTCGCCCATAATATGGGATCAATGCCGAAAGACATGTTATTTGTTGCCCTATCACTAAGTCGCAACGGGAGCATGGACACAACAGATCATAGCGATCTGGTTAAACAACCTGATCTTGTTGTCCGATTCTGTAATCATTTGATCCACATTGACAGGGAGCTTGGAATTGTTCAGTTCTTTCATTCCACTGCATATGAATTTTTTCAAGCATTCAAGGCGGCTACATACAACTATCGAATTGCAGAGCTCTGTTTATGTCATTTGTCCTCTCCAGACTTTTCTGTAGGAGCCCGAAGGGATGCTACGTGGTACAGTCCTGGTATCATCGAAAGCCTATTGCAAAATCACCCCTTCTTACAATTCGCATCAGCCAGATGGGCTACTAGTATAAAACAAAGCCTCAAAGGGACGACTATTGTAACCCTCGAGGAAACCCACAGAACAGTGCTTAGCCTGCTCCAGGGGCTGTCCAAAGAACAGCCTAACGTGGGAAACCTAGCTCTGGGGTTTCAAGTGTATCTGCTCCACCTAAGAAGGAAAGCACCAAGGGGGATCTCTCACGAGCATATCCTCAGCTACTTTGGTCTGTGGCAGCTTCTTCACATTTTCATCAAGAAGGAAATGTTCAACTTGGAGATGCTTGATGATGATGGTTTAACGCCAATACATTGGGCCATACAAAATGAAATGCACCCTTGCAATGCTGCCTTTACCGTTAAAGAACTTATTCGATGTGGTGCCAGGATTCAGACCAAAGACAAGAGAGACCGCACACCACTTTATTATGCAGCCCTCTATGGCAACATACGCGCAATTTCATTACTCGTCCGCAATGGCGCCCGGCTTGATAGTATGGACCAGAGGAGAGAGACGGCGTTGATTGCCGCTTGCCAAAAGCATCATGAAAAAGTGATATTGTACCTCATCAAGGCTGGGGCTGACGTTACGTTACAGAGCTCTTCTGGCACGGCCCTGCAAGCGGTTTCATCAATTGGATGTACGAACTGTGCCGGTGCAATAATTGAGCGGCACCAAAATAAGATAATTCTTGAAACAGGTGGACCTTTTGGCACTTCTCTACATGCAGCGGCATTCTATGGTCACTGGGACCTTGTTAAGCTCCTTTGCTCACAGAAGAAAGTAAACGTCCATGCAACTCATGAGATTTACGGAACCCCATTGACCGCGGCAATTGTCGGTTGGAACCCAGGACTTGCTGAAAGACCTTTCGTGCAAATTATAAGCGAATTAATTAGGCGCGGTGCGAAGGTCAATGACCCAAACGGCATGGTTGGGCCAGCTCTGCGTGCAGAGTCGGATCATGGGAGCCCGATTCTTGTTCGCCTGCTTCTGGAAAATGGTGCTAAAGTTCGAAAGGCTCGAGGACAGCTTGGCAGTGCCTACGAAGCAGCAAGCGATGGCGGGCACCAGGACGTCAAAGATTTGTTGCTAAAGAGTGACCCAAAGGCTGCAAAGTATGACACAGCTTATAACTTCAAAATCTCTGATCGTCATGGTGTTCAGCAGATACTATTCAAGACCGCTCTCAAAACAAGTGGTATGAACACTATTCATATGTACGCGGACCAAGCTGAAGGATTCCATGAAAAGGTGATCAGGAGTGGTAACATTTCTCGTCTCAAATCCATAGCCAAGGTTAGTGAGGAAGCGTTCCAGGACGTAGTCGAGCTAGCTACGGGCACCAAAAGCAACAGCAAAGTACAAATGAGCGACAGAACCAGGCGACGTCGTCGAGAAACAAAATATCGGCTTTTCTGTATCAATTTAGCAGAACGAACTCGTGATCAACCATTAAGAACAAGCACCAATGGCCAAAGGCCTTCTATCCGCAGAGTGACAACATCATTCTTTAACGACGACCCTGGGGCGCATTTCCCACAGGTCCTAGATCGTATGACTCAATCAGCAGTCCGGATCATGGAGCACGCCATCGCCAGCAATAACGCAGATGCGATCGACGTAGTTTCCAAGATCTGGGTCAACGCCTTGAACAATCTCATCTCACGTCCTGGCTTCGGAGAACCGATGTTGGAAAGAATAGTTCAGAATCGTGCGGACGAGCTTAAGCAGCACTTGCAACATTCAAGCCCGGATTCGGACGAAGGGTTACAAAAAGGCCAAGACATTGGCTCAAATCGGCATCGAACTTCTCATAGCGGCTGTGGGGCAAAGGTTCCAGCGCTTGTCGTTTGTGATTTCCAAGCTTTGGATCAAGGCAGTCAACGGCGTCGCGGACCTTGGCGAAACGGGAGATGCAGCTGTACACCAGCTGATTCGTCTATTTGAGAAGCGATTCCTATATACAGTCAGTAGAAATGATCAGGTCAACGCTGAGATCTGTGCTCAGGCCGGTATCGAACTCTTGAGAGCCACTGTATTAGTAGCGAAGCCCACGTTACTCGACCAGTTCAGTGATAAAGTGGTGGAATTGTTCAGCAAGATTATTGAAGGTCAAATGCAGGCGATGATCAACAACCTCATTAAGTCGAGATGGAAAGAATACCACAATTTGTGGAAGGATTCAAAAGCCGACGAAGCTCTTAGCATACCAATCGTGGCCATTGAAGTATTCCGTAAGGCTATTCAGCTGAATTATGAGCCCGCGGAATCTGAATTGCAACCATACATCGAATCGGGTACTCAGCTTTCAGGAGACGGCGACAATTTCAATTCATCCATCCCATGGATTGGTATCGAAGCCCAAGCTCAGCGTATAGGACTTATCTTTGATGCCGCTGTCAATCTCTTCGCAACATCGGAAAAGATGCAACCTTATCGCCTGAACTCGATAGGTTCAAATATCCTTAGGGCTGTGGCAGCTCTTCCAAAGGATCGCATCAAAGATCTTGAAAAAGTTATCGACGAGCGCATCAAAAGACTCGGTCAAATCAACGACAACTCCAGAGATGCAGCTATAATGGAAATGTCTAGGGCGATTTTCGTATTCTTAGAGCTTACATTATGTGATCCAGAGGGTAACGATAGCCTTCTCTCGACATTTGAAAGAGTGGCTTTGAAAGAGCTGCTTAAAATATACCCGAAATTTATCGAGAACGATGAATTAGCTCAATACACGGAAGCCATGAAGCTTTTCAGATCAAAGGCGCCCCAGTACACACAGGAAGGCAAAGGCAAAAAGAGGCAAAGACGCAAATCATCTTCTGAGAGGCTTTTTCTCCCAGCTCCACAACTTCAAGACTTCAGTTCCTAGCTAGCCCTAGTTGTTGAAATATACCCCTACCAGTTTACCGTACATCGAGCATAACATAATGAAAGAGGAATAGCAAACATTTCTTTGTGGACGCATTCATTTGCTAATGATATATGGGGTATCTGAAGTCGGGATGCGGGCAATGGGAGCAGCCGATCAGAGATCTTGACAGGTTGGCTTTTGTAATCCGCCGCCCGCCATATCCCTATCTCACCAATTCCCCTACTCCATAGTGACTATTGATCATGCAACGTATATTGTTGAAGCAGCCAATCTCTCCTCCATTCTCTTATGCTCTCCCACGGAAGATTGTCACCGGTCTGGACCGGCTCCATAGGGCTTTCTCTGCCATTGCATCGCAGCAAACTGCAAGCAATAGCACCACTACATTCGACCTTTTGTATGAGCCACATGAAGATGTAGAGAGATTTGAATATCATGAACGAGGAGGATATTATCCTGTCCAGATTGACGACCGATTCAAGGACCGTTATCGAATACTTCATAAACTAGGCCACGGCTCCTATTCCACAACATGGCTTGCTCGCGATGAGAGAATGAGGAAATATGTCGCAATAAAGATCTGCACTGCAAGTTCTAAATCTCAAGAGTCTGATATTCTATCAGCCCTTGCTTCCTCTCGGCGTCCACTCGGCACCTACTTAGGCGAAACCTTGATTCCTTCAGTCACGGACAGGTTCAACATTCAAGGCCCAAATGGAAGTCATGATTGCTACGTGATGACGCCAGCAAGAGGTAGTCTAGCTGATACTCGAATCTCTCTAGCAGCCTTCATCTATAGACAAAAAAGGCACATGTCCCGCATAATCTCAATCTACACAGCACCAATCGCCATAGTATATTCCCAAGCGACCTGAGACTCCTGCAACCGTGGATTTGAAAACCTATCAATCCATTCCGCCCGCCATTCATCCTCATACCAACAGGTATAGAGAGCTTTACAGTACTCCCAATAATCCGGATACCAGCCCGCCTGACCCCAGTCGACGATGGCAATGACTCGAAACGGCGCAGTCGAGGAAATCATGATATTACCACGGTGAAGATCGGCGTGTGTGAATTTGACGTCCCCATCGTCGGGCAAGAACTCTCTATAGGGATCGTTGTATCTCAGGGACGGTGGAAGATGCCGTTGGGGCAGGGTGGAGAACCAATCGTTGAATTCCTTTATGCTTGGGAATGGTCCTGCGTCTGGTACAGACTGGAAGACGTAATCGGGGAGGGTTTGGCGGTTGATGGAGCCTAAAGGGGGAATTAATATTTGCCATGAGTATGTTCACATGGGCTGGGTTGTACCGATGTAGGTGGAGGTTTGGGTAAGGTGGCGTAGAGATCCGATGATGTCGCATAGCTGATTGCGCATGGCTTCTTTGTCTGTGCTTTGTAGATCCTCCCATCCGTCTAGTAATGTCTGTCCTTCGATAAGCTCCATATAGATGAATACGTAGCCCTCGTTATCTACGCGCCATCCGAAGAGTTCAGGGACCGGTACAGTGCCCTGGAAGGCCTGTCGAACCATCCACAGGCACTGGGCTTCTGCAACGGTCACGTAGCGACCGAACTTGACGAAGATATTTGGGTTTCTGAAGACAATGGGCTTTGGTTGAGGGTGCGTGTGTATATCTGGCGAGAGGGCACGGACTTGTGCTGGAGTTGGCAGCTGCTGACCGGGGGTTTTGAAGAATGTTGAATCTAGAAAGTCCTTCTCTAGCTTTGTGCCATCGGGAGGCAGCGGGGCAGGAAGTGAGCGGATCTCTGCCATATTTACTGATGAACTTGCCAGCGTGGGAATACAGGGGAGAATGCATTTGATCGATGCCCATTCAAAGATGGCTGGGACGACCAGCCACGGATTTATGTAATCGGCTAGCCGGATGGAGACAGAGTACACTATTACTACTTTATACCTTTCAAAAAGCTCTTAGATACACACTTCACACTCTACTATAGAGTAAATAAACGTCTAAACCGATTCAGCCAGGAACAAATAAACTCTATGTTCAAACTGGTACCAAGTCTCATGGACCTATGCCTAGGGCTGTCTTTCGTGATACCCGAGTCGTACCCTTGAGCCCGGTCCGAGATCGAACTGAAGTTGCCTCTCTAGGCAGAAACCCCCAACGTAAAGCAAACCATGCAGAGAAACCCGCAGGTTGATATAATGTGGGATATATTTGCTCAATGCGCAGTGTGGTTGTGTTCCTTGGTGAAGCTCGCAACCCAATTATCGAGTGTCATGAGGGTTATAGTAATTACACAAGACTTGGGTAGGAAAAGCGACATTGGTGAATGACATAGTATTGTTCAAGTAGTCTGCCATTTCAGGGATGAGACGTGGCGTAAGGCCGAGTTCAATGAAGTCGAGGATATGAGGTGTGGTGTGTATGCTATGGAAGAATTAAATGTTCGGGCCATCATTATGGTCGATGATCCACTGATGCGTTGATCCAAATTTCCATCAAAATATTGTCGCAGCAGGTTTATGATCGGAGCTGTCGCGGCTTGAATACTGCTGCCAATTTGAGCTGGGAATGGTTTATCTTAAGATGTAGGAGGCCTATTGTGACTCTGGTAACAAGCAGGATATCCTGCGATTATCTATTACCGGAAAGACAGCAAACATATATGATACCATGTAAGCTATATACTAGCACCACTATACTCCACATATCAACCCAGCTCACTCCGCGGAACACCCATCAACTCATTGACCTCACGAGGTTCGTCAGCCCGTCCTGTATCCTGCGTCCCGTAGTTCTCCGATGACAGCTCGGAAATGGTTCTGGTATGAGAGCTCCGAATATCCTTGGTATTATTGTTCTCCACGAACCCGCCAGGGAGGGGTGTAGAACTATCAAACGGCAAGATGGGCGAGACCTCCGGCGAGTTCAGCTTGGCCTTTTTCCCCCGTCGGAAAAGGAAGAGAGTTCCTAAGCCAGCTCCCAAGACGATAGCACCCAGCGGAACACCTAGCCCTATTCCGATCTTTGTAGCCGTTGGCATTCCACCACTGCTGGATTCGGCAGAGGATGTCGTACTAGACGTGGTGGTGGCAGAGGGAGTGGAAGTAGCAGGGTTCGAAGCCGTCACCACAACCGTCGAGACGTGGGAAGAGGTACTGGCGAAATTGTGCGAGACCGGTGGTGGATCATCGTGGTATCTCTTCGGAACTCCAAAGTCAAGGCTCGTCACATTCGGGCCATCGGGTTTGCCCTGCGAGTTCAAAGGTTGGAGCAAAAAGTGGCAGCCCGCCTCTCTATACATATTTCGGGTTGCGGTCCAAACATAGCTGTGTTTATTCGAGACATTTACTGAGCTCGTTAGACATCATCACAGTACCAAACGGCATACAGACCGCGTACATTGCAGGATCCACAAGTTTTTCCAACACAACTCCCACAGATTTAATCGCGGTGTGACTACATCCCAGGTGACGTTTACCTGATCTCCATCTCTGAACCGATACTCTGTTTCGGTTGGATAAGTGAAGTTTCCGGCGATGATACACTGTATCCAGAGTATGAAGGCGATTATAAGACTTTGAGAGCCATATGGGTGTTGGGCGATCATCCTTGTGTTAGGGAAATGGCGGGGGGGATCTTGCCGGAAATCATTGCCAAAAGCAAAATGAAAGCGGGTTCTTTTGTTCGGGGCAAACGATGTATTATCGATGCGTTGATCACCAATCATAGGGAGGTTGTGCTGTCGGACCGGGCCATTAAGCAGTTAGACTGCGCCTATTTCCAAAATAAGGACCGGATGATTGTCTGTGGTCATGCGGACCAGACAGGGTTATGTTGACCGGGGTCGAGTGGATTTGGGACACCTCATTGTATGACGTGGGGATATGGCTTCGCCTCTGTGGAGGCAGGGCTATAATAGAGTTATTAGAGGCGCGAGTCAATATATAGAGGGCAAAATTATAATAAATAAGATCTGCGGCCAAGACGCCATTTCTATTTATTGGCTCATTAGTGGTTTATTATTGAACTTGGACCTGGATGTCCGAAGGGGTTCTAACGGAGGCCATGGATATCGCAAGAAGGATTAATAAAGGACCTCTATACGAACAAAGGGAGATCTTCTGTGTGAATTTGTTAGTGACCGGCTAGAAGAATCGGTTTAACATCTCAGGACTGTCTGATTCAATATATCTTGCAGCCACTGGACTTCCTAAGACAGTTCGAGCTTTTGTTGCTTTCCCTTTGTTGTGTTGTTAATTTCTAGGCAAATCCAATAACCCACAGGGCTCGGACGCCCTTACATGGCTGTATGACGTCTACATCCTTCCCCGCTTGCTACCTATTCACTCATGTAGTACAATGTCTCTGTTTACTCTTTCCTATTCTGTATCAGCTCCTAACACCGAAGTAAGTGCCTACCATGACGTAGGAGGTAGTGGTAAGTGCACAGCCTCCAGATGGCAGTACATGACACTTAATCTTAGCCCGAGAATGTGCCACTTTATAAGATAACCGGGCGGAGACGTAACTTGAACTGCTCCCTCGTTGAAGATAGGATATCATCCCTTATACTTTAATTCCTAATCTCACAGCAAGTATTGCTAATAATGTCTCGGGATTCTTTGTGCTCTTAATAAAACACTACATCATGCGCGGATCTCCGCTCAAAGCCCTTGATAAGTATCTCATAACCGCATTGTAACTTGCGCAGTGGATACCTCGATCAGGGCTTCCTGCCACGTGATAATCCATAACCTTGAACCAGCCAGGGACAGGTTGCGACACGTCTGATGTTGTCTATCGCAGGGAAATGGCTTTGATCTCTCAATAATCGTCCTCAAATGACTGTGCCATTGAATTTGAAGCAACATGGGACATTTAATGGAATTCCGATGTAGATGACTAGTCTGTTAGCAAGAGACTAGGCAAATGGAAGTGCTACTGATATCTAGATACAACTAGAAGCTGCGATTAATAGTAATCATTCGAGATGGGTGTTTTATATTTACTGTCGTTCTGAGACTTTAATCAAGTTTAATTGACATAGGCCCAATATTAGGGCATGGCAGCGGATGTAATGATGCAATACCGGATTATCGGTCAACTTGCATTCTATCCTGAATCCCCGAGACACCATCTACCTCTTGTACTTATAGACAGACAGTAAACCAGATCTGACAATCCTCCGTCGACCAAGTAGCAAGGGTAGATAAACCAGATCCAGTGATCGAAACCTAAACTGGTGTTGCCTGGGCGGGTCTAATTCCTATGGACTTGGAGGTAATATCCAAATTTACTGATGTTAATGTTCTTTTTACTGTTCTACACATAGTAATTGCTTTTAACATCAGGAAGGCAGTAGATGTGAAAGGGGTGCAGAAAGACGAAACCTCAAAATTCTTCCAGGACTACTAAGCCGGAAAGCAGACCTTCCGTGTATGATTGAGCCTAGGAGTATTCGTCACAACAGACTTGTTAGGAGCATTGAGGTCGAACATCCCTGGGAAGGAAGCAATGTCAGCCTTCTTCAGGGGGTCACAATAGATGACTAGGTATTGCGCAAACTTTGTATCAACATCAAAGGAAATATTCGACTCTCAATCACATATAAATATAACGTCAGGACTGATACTCGTACCGAACTATGACCTGGAGAGACATGAATGTAACCCGAGACACAATTACTTCCGTTTCCGTTCCTCTAACCCCCACTTCTTCTTCATCTCATCTGCCGGTACGTCGTTCGCTATGTCTTGGACAAGTTCCTCCAGAGGTAATCCTCGGATATCGTAGTCGACCCCCTCAAGCGACATAGTATCAACCTGGCGACATCGTTTGCACTCTATGGGGAAGGCAGGCTTAGGGTTGCGGCTTTTGTCCATGATGACATCCTAGATAATGAAGCCTCTGTTAGCCAGTTATACAACATGTTGTAGACTGTATTTAGGTTCAGGGGGAGGGGGTGGTTACCATTTTTCCTTCCATTTTGAGAGTGTTAGGGGATATTAGACCGAAGGATGGACAGGGGCAAACTGTTTTATAAGACACTCGACCCCCGTGACTACTAGTCCGGTCATATGAGCTGTTGGTGGATTTCTATTGGGCTACTTACTTGGTGTGGATTACCCTAAATTTATATGCTTTTCGCGTCCCGCATCTACTATAAGGAGCAATTTTGCGTACACTAAATCCAAGGATACACCAGTGAACAATGCGATTAGTCCAATATGATACCATTCGGGTACGAAGTGGCACACATAGTTTCACACGTATCACTTGCAGCATGGAGAATTTACATCGAATGTGTCGATTGCTAAGGAAAGAGAAAGTCCTAGGGCTTTAACTGGTTCAAACCAAGCCATTCATCACCATATTATTGACCATGGTATCCATCAACAAGCATCTATCACATCCCTGGCAAGAGTCGCTTTGTCTTGGTCCAGCGACCACTTCTTCAACAACTCTTGATCTGGCAAGTCCGCCGCGATGTCCTTGACAAGCTCCTCAAGCGGAAGGTGTGAAATATTGTAGTCATAACCACCGACAGTTAACGTATCAACCTGGCGAGTAGCCTTATACAATGATGTACTGTTGTCCAGGACTTCACCAGCCGTCGTCTTCTTCGCATGCCTGGGGCATGCGCTGGCAGCATTAATCATCATCGTTGTTTCGAAATGAACGTTGTGATAACGGGAGTTTATTACCCCAGTGCTGCTACATCTAAGACAGTCGCCATTTGCGTCGGTTTCAAAGAAGGCCAGAACACCCGCAGGGCCGGCAGATGTTGCTCGAACCCAGTCGAAGTTTTCTCGACCTGGCGGCGCCGTGCAACAAGTGAGGGTCTCTTGGTCTTGGCAAGACATAGACATGGTGCAACATGGGTGCTGATTCCCTTTGGGGTTACTCCAGTACCGGATAGTAAATTGGGCTTTGATGGGGATCGCTATCATCATCACGGTAACAATGAATCGAGCGAGCCACATCATTTCTCGTGAGACAAGTCAAGAGATTCTCAGAAAGAAAACTTGATATGAGCGAGTCTTTAGGATATGAAAATCTGTTGTCAGGTCTAGTGTGCTCTCATGAAAGCAAAGCAAGCCCGCTTTATACTTCAGTTGACATATGATTTCAATGCTATTCGAGTTATATCTTATTAGTGCACATGGTTATATTAAGAAGGTAAGGCGATGTAACATCCCACAACGGTCAACAGAGACATGCCATCGCTACGCACTAGCATCGAACAACAGGATCTTGGTGAAGAGACATCTCGGTTTTCTCGTTTTGGTGGTTCCGAACAGCTGATCCTTCGAACATCATCCATGACTCTACATCAGGGTCCAACGCAGCTATTATGGGGCCGTGAGGGGCTTTCTACCCTTGCGGAAGACAGAAAACCCCCTCATGGAGCGCTCAGACGGCCTGTCAAAGCCTTGCGCTTTCTTCGTCGACATTTACGCGGCCTACGTACGAACTTGTAATGGCAGCTCATTAACACCGGCCTTAGTGTTGCTACACATGTTGATCCCCCTTCTTTCCCTGTTCAGCTCTCCGTTCTTTTCAGGATCTCTTGTGATTGCGACTCAATTCAAGTTACGATACTCAATCCAACCAATCTTTTGTGGTACAGCATATTGCATATTCTAGGGCTCTCGGGCCTCCCATTATCAATTCCTAAAGTTTTTCGTGGACTCGACTATCCCCCATGGCCCTTTTCGGGCCATCTGGGGGGTGGAGATGAGCCATTTTCCTTCCAATCATCATTTCAACAAGTTATTGGGAAGAGTTAGCAGGGATATATTCGCAGGGATCACTTACTTTGATCGGCCATAGTTAGGAACCCCGCCACAGCCCCACAGTTCGAGAAACCCGCGATGTAACATAACTGAGACCTCTGTCCTTCATATAATATTGGTGAATGAGTCCGACTGCCATGATTGTTTTGGGCCGTTGTTATCCCGTCACGCTCACCTACCATCAGGAAAGCATTTCTGTGGTCTAATCAGATAATAGAAACTTAACACGTTCAAGCAGCCTGATGATCCTGTTCATTGTTGACTCTAACAATGTATACACCTGTCTGTCATATCTTGTAATCGGAAATCTTGGTAAAAAACCCTCTTCAAATTATTGGTCGCATCCACTATCAGCAACTTCTACCATCTACTAATGTGCGTCCACGTAGCCAACTCATACATATGCCAGTTCATACCGCAGGTGGAAACCTTTGCATAGACATCATACCAGCCGGCTCACGTTCCCGAATACTGAATGCTATATGATAACACGATAGTCCATCAAGTCCCGGAGTCCACCTAGGCTCAGGAAAAGGTCGGTATCGAGCGAGAGGGGTAGAATGTGGAAGGGCGGGTCATAAATGGCAGAACGAGAACCGGGCCGTGGAATCATAACTTGCTCTTGTCAGAGATTATTTCAGTCTACCTTGGTCGGTCCTTGTTCGCTTACTTCTTTACATTGAGCTTTTCCACAGACCCAAGCGTCAATCGACTCCGATATGTATTTATTCAAATTAACCAGTACGCAAACTCACACACTACCAACAGACCAAAAGGTTGACCTCCATAAGCAGCCCTTGTTTCCCTTACCCTCGCAGTGAACGGTGCCATTATCAAAGACCTTTGTGAATCTCCAACTGGTAGATCTGACTTCAGTGGTTTGAGTGTTCATCGTAAATAATCGGCGTGACGCAGGTAAAACGTGCCCCGACAACATAGCGTTCAATGGTGATGTATGTTTGGCCCTATGTCCCCTTCGACCGGTGGTACCCTCTTACTATCCATAGTGTACCGTTGGTACTCAGTCATGCTCTGATGGAGGGTATGTTTGCTCTTGTAATGTGAACAACAAGGTTTGAGGCTATTGTACCATGTTCAGACCACGGTTAGAGCAGGCTAACGAGGCCCAGTGTTCCAGCGATGGACGTGCATGTTGCTTTGCTCAGGGGGTATGTAACTGCCAGTGTTAAGATCTATATAACTCGTTGCATCAAATACACGGTGCATACCACGTATTCCACTTTTGCGTTTAAGGTATCATGGCGGCTCAGTATATTGTCCATGAGTTCCTAGATAGTAACATGAGTCTCACAGGTGCTGGTACAAAGCCCTGGGAGCCTTCCGTCATTTACAGCTTGCCTGCCTTTTGTACTTTCATATAGATAGCCAATGGTTATTTGTTTTGATTATGTACTGTGCCCCGGGGCAAATTGCAGCCGCGAATAATACTACTAATTAGCGCCCACGTTAAGACATTTGAAGTAAATATAACATATATGCGTCTAACCATCATTGCATCCACCGGGTTAGAGGTGTGACCGGATTGAAATCTACGAGGGATATGGCGGCAATCGCCTATGGTTGCTTGATCCCAATACAATGCACGGCACGGACTTGATTCATAGTATCGCATGTATCGCATGGATCCACGTGATATCAAACCAGGAGGTTCAAATAAAAGTGTCTTGACACATCCATTCATACTATAACCATCACATAGAACTCAGCAAAGGTATCTTTAGTGCGGAAGGTGGCCTGCACAGACGCTCATTCTGCAGGCTAAAGAAGACATAAAATCAATATTTCGCTCGGACACAACCATATGCCACTCCGTTAAACTTCAGTTCGAATAACAAGGTAGCCGACGTAGGAGTTATTACCAACTCATATTGGACTTCCCAGTATTCGACTCCTTTGGAGGTACGCTTTCTGTGAAAGAGCTGTCGAGGAACTGTACTGAGGTCTGTTTCCAAAGTGCATAGCCGCATACAATCTTTTTGCTGTCAGTACGAAAGGAGCCTTCGCTTATAGGGTATGGGTCATCCGCCTACCTTTGTTCTTTTTGTCCGGCGGGCTATCGTTGTTGCAAAATAGTAGGTTATCTTCAAACAGAATATGGTCGACTCTAATTGTTCGGATTGTACGAATGAACGGGGTCTTGATCGGTTCATTCTCGGAGATTTTTGAGAACTAAGCCTGTTAGGCAGCTTCGAAACTGGACCTATTAAATGAGTACAATCAATACGTACCTTCTTAATATACCACTTCATACGGTCCTGGACCTTATATCTTTCCCTTAGGTCGTCCCAGTACTTCTCGTTAGATTCGTGCACGCCGTGAATATACAGCGTATCGTATGCGACACCATAGTTGCGACGTGCAATGCGACTCTCTACATGGTTTATATCTAGCCCGTGAAGAACCGCGCCGCTAATTCCTCATTAGCTACCATGCCTGCATGAAAAGCGTTTCTGAATATCCAACCTTACGATCGCGGACCAGCTGCGTTGGTTAGTTTAGTATTCTTAGTTTAGTATTCGCCTTCACGGTTGTCTGGAGCACTTACGCATCGGGCGGCTGCAATATGGTCAATCCAGGATTCGATTCCTTCAGCCTGCGATAGAGAAACTCGGAAGAGCCAAATCCTCCCACTAGAATGATTGCCTAGTTGTCCAACGTTAGCAGTTCTCCATATTCAATTTACCAGAAATAGCTTAATCACCTTGGGGGAACGCTTCGCTGCTTTTATGCCATTCAACTGCTCGGCAACAAGACATTCTATGTCCCGAATAACGGGAGCAAAGATGCCCGCCACATCATCACTAATTCTCGTTAGTCCTGGTATCCCAGATATCCGAGGAGTCATGTAACCATTTATACAGACCTAGTAAGCTGGAAGAGTCCATCCTCGATTGGGATTTTGGGATTATCGCATGCTCCCGGCACTGGGATGAAGTAGTCAGCGACTTCAAAATCATCATCACAGTTCCCAGCAAAGCTATGCTTGACTCGGTCTTGCCAGTATGTCATCGCAATCTCTTTCGACCTGGCAGACAGATTGGCATAGCCTCTGGTCCCCATCTTTTTCTCAAGCAACAATTGAAATCCTTGATCCAACAAGATCGACCCGCAAACCCGGCCTAGTCGGTCATTAGTGATATTGAACACACAAGCCTGCAGGAAAATTTTGTGCGGCATTCTTCGTACCTGTTCCCTTTACTACCTCTGCTAATACGAGAGGTTCTAGACGTACGATTCGGTACGAGATAAGGTCGACTGTCCCACCGCCAGCATCGCATACCGTGAACACGTCATTTACCTGTCAGCGTTAGACAATACGATGACGTCGCGCTCATTGGACCAACATACAGCAATAGGGTGGGGCTGGGTGGCTCGCAATGTATAAAGGGCCGCAGCCTCCGGCTCGGAAATGAGGGTCACATCTTCAGCCGGAATACCAGATTTCTGAGCGGCGCGCAACGTTTCATTTTGAGCCTTGTCGGACCAGACAGCCGGGACGGTTAGAACGAAGCGCGTCTGCAATCTTTGTGCGGAGATTCCATTGCTCTGGCAAAGGATCTCTTTGATGTGATGGACGAGCCGTCTCAGAAAGTCCGCTGTTACCGTAAAGGCATCCTTTTCGTACTTGGTAAATAGCTTCTTTGTATCTAAAGATGGCTTGTACGGTGTCTCCTCATTTTCATCAAGAAGCAGCTTAAAGCCACGGAAGGCTTCCGTTGATGTCCCAGTCTGGTAGCCCCATTTGGTAGAGAAATCATCGTACAATATACTAGAGGGCACTTTCATCCAGTTCCCTTTTGACTCATGAGCAGGCCTTCTAATTTGTGAGTGATGTTGATGTTAACGTACTGTTGCCTCCGCCCGGCCACCTTGTTATCACTTCGACTCGGTCTGTCCCATTTGCGATAGACCAAGCAATCCTACCTTGTGTTAATATGCATAATAAATCATAGAGTGTATACGCACCCGCTGAAGGTTGTGCCAAAGTCGAGGCCCACGATAAATGACGGATCGGTTGCCATCTTGTCGCTGTATTATGGTGGATGAAGTAGACTTGGTGCGGCTCAAGGTTGAAAGCAATGGTTGATTTACATGGGAAAGTAAAATGAGCAGGGCAAAGCCCTGAGAAAGCCCTGACAAAGCCATTGCAACATTCTTACCTACAAAGACCGGGTCATGCGGTAGCATGACAATATAATTACCTCTCAACCATGTCTGAGAGTTGTCACAAGGCACAACCAATGACGATATGATTACTACCTTCCTTGGGCCAAGGGATTAAATAAACATATTCAACAGGTGCCTTACACATTGCACAGGCTCTAAATTCTTTGACATAACACATATACTCCTTCTGACCATAGAGCCGGTATTTATCCGATCACCGTCAGTAAGGGCAAATGACCATTGCTAGTTGCTGGCACTGGCTGCGCGGCAAAATGCCTGGACGCAGTTCGCTCCGAGACATATCTGCTTGTGGTAATCTCCTTAACTCAATGAACACTTGGAGACTCGCGACTAGTGTTGCGATACATGTGATGTCGGGAGATTACCAAGAGGCTACGTTCACCTACATCATCAACACCATTGAGGAACAGTACAGCATGTATCCCTCGTCTGATGACGAATCAATAAAACAGCAGCTCCGAGGATTCCTGATGAGATGTGCAGAGCTCAAGGTCACTCTGATCCGGCAGAAACAACTGTTCTCATTTCACTATAGTCCACCCGGCACGGAATCCATGTCGCAGTCTATGAATTTTGGCGGTGCCGATGGAGACCCAGCCTAAAAGGTGCGACAGTCTTTGTGGCCGGCCATCATGGAGGAGGGAGATGAAATTACTAAAGGTGTTCTAGAACCAGAATTAGTCTGGGTGATGCAGTAGTTATAACCTTACTCTACACTCGGTCAGTTACGTTTATGTCATACATCCTCGTGGCCATTTTCTAGTTTCTAAATTGGAGCTTTCTCGTCAATTGATCTTGGTGTAATACATATCATCCTTCTGTCATGGTGAAACCACTGTCTATGGGGGACAGCGAATCTAACCATTTCAATAGCCAATGTAACCGAGATCTATAATTCAACTGCGTATACCCAGGCAGGATGCAAAAAGCAGTGTGCCGATCGTTATGGATATGCTCGTATGTTACTCCCTTCTACGATCTCGCCACCAACATACAAGATATAATAGGACCACGCTTGCCATATTAACTTCAATGGCTCCACTTACGATCTGCAGGCGACCCACTTTACCGAGATCGCCATGATTCTTCCGATCTCAACAATCGCTTTTCCGAACATTGAGTCTTCGACCGCCGAACCCTACCTAGAGCAGTATTTCAATGGATCTTTCGCATTCGATCTACATGACTATTGAATGAAGATCTTAGGGCAGTGGCTATGAAATGGATCTTAAATACCTCCATTCCCCCGGTCTTTTCAATTATAAATAATCACTCATCTCAACCCTCCGCACATAATCATTCCATCCTACACTTCCCTGAACCATGACAATGCAATCCTCCATTTTGATCGGACTCGTCGCCACACTCTGCCACTCAGCTCACGGTCTAGTATTCCGTGATAACATCAAGCAAGTTGTCAAGGGCAATTCGCTTACATTACTCCATGGTGTTGAGGACGCAACATCCGTGAGATTCGGGAACGCGTCCGACACCGCGAGTCAGGGCTGGAAATTTGACACTGGGGGACTCCCTGATGATCAGGCTGCTGTTACTCCTCTGGACTCCTCAGACTATCTCACATGCTTCGTGGGCACGAAATGCACGCTCAGTCCTCACGGATCTCCACAAGCCTATCGGATAAGCAGAGTCGATGAGGAGAAGCCCATTTTTACACTTCAAGACTTGGCAACTTCGCTCTACGTGTCTCGGACGGTTGATCTGTATTTGGAACTATCCGGTGTCCAGGACGATTCTATCAAGTTTACGTTTGAAAAGGTCTGAGGTAAGTAGCTTTGCGATTGGTCGGCTTTATCTATATATACTGATATAGACTTTGCAGTCAGGTAATAATTCAAGTCTCAGTCTTGGGTAGTTACGCATGGAGTGCTAGATGAGAAAGATCCTCTAGTCGTGTAAGTGTGTTACTGCGGTAATGATGGGAATATATGGTAAAAGATAGCTGGAAAAAATCTACCTTTTAAAGGGTATGCAATGCATCTTGAAAAATCATTATGGGGGATTGTTTAGTACATTACATTGATAAATATATTGATACTTTAGTATAATACCTAGTACTAGTACATTCCCGCAAGAGACGGATATTGATGATTTAGGGTTTACATAGTGGACACATCTGAGAATTCAGCTTTGCACGCCATCAACGCTGACGCAGAATCTATAGTGTGGGCCTTGTGGCTGTTTACGTACGGAGTACAGATCGTAGCTGCCGAAGGAGGTCTCCATTAGGCTTCAATAGTGCTGTAGACCGTTGCCTTATCTTACAGCGTAATCGTGATAAATCCCCACCACAGACAAAAATAGGGAATAGATATACAAAAACTGCAAAACGCGGGAGCCAAATGTCCACCCAGCTGAATATCTTAGATCTACCCACCACGATCAGCACTCCTAGTCACCCTCCAGATGAAGTTGGCGCCTGTTCCCTACCCCGACTCACTACCTGTGATTCTACATGCAACAAAACAGCGCCGAAACTGGTTCCCCTTTTTACTGTCAGGCGTCTGTAATGTTTCTTCTTGTTCCCTCACTTTAAGTGTCCCTAAGTTGCAAATATGTGCAGCTTCACAAATTGCTCTCTGCGCTGTCCTGGTATTGATATATGTACTGGTTCACCTAAAGCGTTGTATATAGAAAGAAAGAGAGTTTCATTCAAAGGAGGACAAAATGGCAGGTAGATAGTGCCGTCAACACATTACAAAGTGACAGCAGCAGCAGTTTCCAATCCAAACATAACAACATTGCTTCCCGCCATGACACTAGCTGGCACGACCCTCGTCGTTGGATCGGGATCGAAGATAGCAACACAATAGGAAACTCGTCCAATATATTGCACCATACTCGACGTCTCACCAATGATAGCCAACGAGCGCTCCTTGCTAGCAGGCTTCTTCGAGAGTTCATAGAAATGATAGCAACTACAAACCAGGGCAGGGAACACCAAGGCGGTGTTAAAGACCGCGCCGACCTTTCGGTTGTCGTTCGCCTTCATGAATTTGAGAGCGCCCTTGGCGAGGTATTTCTGGCCTGGGCCGGAGAAGATTATCTTCGACGCGATGGTAACGATCATGGTGATTCTTCGGAGCCAAGAAACGTGTTTGTTCTCAATAGGCATCTTGGAGACGAGAGCATCTGCTCCGCCTGCAGCAGCAGCACCAACTATGCCCATGATAGCTGATGGCATGCCGAATACATTGACGGGGCTGACATCCATGGCCTCAGCAAAGAACAAAAAGTTCCCTGCGAAAGCGACAAAACCGGCGATGGCATGGCCTGCAGAGTAGATTATTCTTCCTAGTCCAGGGGATATGTCTAGATCCAGAGGTTCCTTGTGTTCTGCACCAGGTGGCTCGGTCACGCTCATAAGAGAAGGTGGCTTTTTCAAGACTGCAGAGAATGATTTCCAATCTTTGGCCTCGATCAAAGCACGAGTTGTAGCATCGTCTGCAAAAGGAGCTTTGCCACGGGATATCTTGAAGATCACTGTGATTCCTGCACTCCCGACCCAAGTGAAGAGGTCAAGGAACGAAATATCGGGAACACCAATGGCATTGAGAATGTCGGATATGATGGGGATGTGGATTTTCGTGTCCAGAACAGCAATTGCAGTTCCAGCGAGTGCGTTCAAGACCTTCAACATAGCGTCGACGACAACTTGAGTTGTTCCCAAGACAGATTCGACGAGAATACCAACAAGGCGCTTAAGGATTTCTGCCAGGCTGAGCTTCAGAAAATTTGCAGCGAGGTTCTTCAGCTGGGTATAGGTCTGGAGAAAGACCTGCCCTTCTGATTCCATGGCCTTTATCATGTCATTAACCAAGCTCTCCACCATGTTGGCTTCAGGCATTCCTTGGGGCATTGTGATTTTGTCTGCCTGGTTTCTTAAATGACCTGCCATCATTTGAGAGCCAGAGTTCTGGTGTTTGGTGGTATCGGTTGCATTGCCTGAAGGTGGCTTGGAGGCCGAATCGCCCAGTGGTGTCCAATCTTTAATACCGGACCATTCTTTCACGGCTTTCTGTGCACCAGCAATGCAGCTGTCAAATTCGCTTTGGGCCGTTTTGATACCAGATACCGTGTCTTCCACATAATATTTGACAAGGTTGTGCATGACCCTTTTGGTGCGGCGAATGTCGTCCCAGTCAAACAAAAACTCGACGTACCGCATGAGCTTCTCGACCCCTGTCTTGATCTTGTCGAAAACCCACTCAACAGCTCCAACGACAGCGTCCACTGTATCCAGAATGGCGCGGTACACTTGTTCGCCGATTCTGACAATGAACTCCCACACGCCTGTAGCAGCGTTCTTGATGACATCAATCGCTTTTTCAACTCCTGTCTTTAGCCAGTTGAACAAATCACCGGCTGCGATGGTGAGCCAATTACCACGGCCAGATATTGCGCTCCCCTGTGGAACCACCAAAGTCGAAGTAACAGGAGCAATCATGGTGAACGATGACTCATGAGCCTTAGATTGATGCTTGTTATAAGCGTCTTTCAGTAGCTGCAATCCCATCGCGGCCGCCTCAAGGTCGGTGTCGGCCACTGAAGAGGAAACCAATGGGCCGGTCTTAGACGCTCCAGTGACGCCACCAGCAGTAGTATTGGTGGGAATCTGGGCGTTCTTTAGGGCGCTCTTGTCAGATAGTTTAGCCAGCTTGGCGAAAGACTTGGCCATGGGGTTGATGGTCTGTTCAGCATTGCCTAGCTTTACATTGATAGTAGCTCCTACAATGCTATCTGTTCCTTGGATGATAATCACCTGCCCGGATTGGTTGACCCGCACATTGACTGGAGTATCTGATAGAATATAGTAAAGGCCATCAATGTAAACCGGGGTATGCGTCTTGCTTGTCAGACTGATTTCAGCGCCGACCATAGGCAGACCGTCTTGTCCTTTGACATTTATCGTACTAGTATATGAGTTGAATGGCATCGCTCTGCTTTGGGGGCTTGCCTCCAGCATTATGGGCTGCGCCTGCCAAAGTTTAGACTCGGTATTGGTAGCCTGTGTCAGCTTCCGAATTTTGTTGCCCCCTACCGCGAACACGGTGTTACCACTGTCTTTGAGATTGATGAATGAAGTGATACGCTCGATGTCACGGAGTACAGGGACTGGAACACTCCACGCCTGTGGATTGGCAAGCTGATTCACATGACACGATGTGTAGTAGACGACATTGCTGGCATTCCTGCCGAAGATAGTGGTAATTCTGTTGTGTATAAGGGCAATCAGAGTGTCGGTGCCGGCGAAAAGTGAGTTGGTCAACAAAGGTGTTCCCACAGTATCGTCCTTCAGCTGCTGTTCTGGGTTCCATCGATAGAGTGTTGACTTCCCAACGGCGTAAAGATCGGTAGTGCCATACCAGGACAGAGTCTGGTCATCGTAGCGGGCTGACGCAATTGCTGACGCGACCTTTCTGTCGGGGAGAGGCAGACGAGTTGGCATGGGTGCAGCGCTGCCAGAAGAGTTGAACAGAGGAACGTAGGCCAGTTGAGCAATACCTTGCACGGTACCAGCTGTGTAGATTCCATCAGCCAAGGCATTGGAGACACGGCCCACACAGCTCTGGTATGTCCCTTCCTCAACATCGAAGGGGAGCTTGCGAGGCGTCCAGTATACTCCTGACGTACTGAAAGGGTCTATCACGTAACGAGACGTAGCCTTGAGTGGCGATTCAGGGTGGCGAAGAATGTCGACCATGATGTATTGCTGCTTCTCTTCTGTCTCAGAAAGGTAAATGTTGGTAATTTGAATTGATCTAGGTGGACCTTGGGCATCAAAAGGAAATGACTTCCATCTGGGCTTGGAGATCCACTCAGACGTAGAAGACGGCGAATTAAGAAGTGATAGAAATAAAGTATCGGAGCCTTGGTACCGAACTGACATGGCCAAGCTGATGGTGTTCCTGTTCATGACACTCTGGCCTACATCGAACTGCCTGGCCATTGCACCAGACGGGAATTTATCCTTGATCATCTTGGACGACATGTCGGTGGCCCTCCAACCAGTCTGCGTTTGCCCGTTGTTCTCTTCAATGACATTCAAAACACCGCAAGAGTTAATAGCGAAGAGCAACGCGGCTCCATTTGCGGTCTGGAGGGCCCGAAACTTCCCGTGAGGTTTAACTAGCTCTCCCTGCACGTAATTCAGCATTAGATCCGTACTGGTTGTGATAGATACTTGTTCTTGCGGTCTTTCCGACTCTAAGTCAATGTCAGAGGGCCGGGTAGTGTGAGGAGTAGACTTACCCTCGTTTTCGGGCTCTTTGTCGAGCTTGTTCATCGTGAAGCTCCTCGTTTCGTCGGTTGGGCTATGAGGTTCCGAAGCTACGTGGACATTGTCTTTCCTCAGGCTGTCGAGCTCTCCGGCTCGGAGTTGCATAACAAAGGCAGCTAGAGGCGGCACCTCATCGAGTTCGATGACAGGTGGCTCACTGTCAATCTCGTCGGAGGCCGCTGAAGCGTCAGGCGGAAATTGGGAGTCGGTTGGATTCACATAAGTGATGAGGCATGCAAGGTCCGAGAAATTGGAGAACATGGCATCCTTGTAAGAGAACACCTTGGCCCCGGGAAACACGAAGCTTTTGATGTCATTGAAGGGAATGCTAGAGATTCGAGCATTCAAGAATGATCCACTCTTCTTTTTTATATCTCTGAGCAAGTCACCAACTCCAGTGAACGCGTTGACGATTCCACTCACGTCGGGCTCCTGTGAGTTATCCGTAACAGTTGAATTTTTCGTAGGTTTAGATGTAAGGCCACCATGGTCGTCAACAGAGACCACATACTCATCTGTGAGGGTCTTGTCGACAACGTTCGCACCGGCACCCGTGGCTGACCACTGAACGTAGACGTGCTCCTTGAGGTTCTGAATGATAGTAAAGGTATTGCCGCCTGGGGAGACGGGAGGATTCTTGGTCTTGTCATAGTGTCCGAACACAATGCTACAGGAATACGTCGACTCTAGGTTCAGCTCGCCATACGTAGCGGCATTTCTGTCCGATGCTCTGCATGAAGAGGCATAGTCTATTGTGGCAACAAGGGGTCCAGACTTCGTGATTTTGACTGTTGGATTTTGTCCACTGGTGAACTTCCAGGAGTATTCGACGGTACCAATAATGTCCTTCGCTTTTACGGATGACCAAACCTTGATACAAGATCTCCTGGCCTTGGGTAGTATCGCATCGACCAGGTATTGGGCCATCGTGCTTCGTTTGATCGAAATAACGCCGCTCGATTGTGTAACATCGTTTGGTTCTATCCAGTTCCAGTTGAATGACGAGGCTCCAGGCAGTGTATGCCCATCTGTAGCACAGAGATAGTTGAGAGTAGTGGCTGACAACTGAAGTGCAGAGGGATTTTTAATCTTCTGGCCAGATAGAGGGTCGACAACCGGACTAACCCACCGCTCGAGTGCCGTCAAGCGAAGTGGTGATCCATCTGGGTGTTGAGGAACAGCGGTGACTCCTACCAGCGGCAGGCCCTGATCCTTGGCAACCTTGGACCAAATGCCGATGAAGGCTTCACCCAACAGGTACTTTGCAGTTGCATCAGTGATTTCCGGGAACGATGGTACTGTTTGTCGGGTGGCGCTCTGGAGGTTGAAAAGAAGCTGTTGCAAGCTAAATGCTGAGCCCGAAAGGTTGTTTAGTTTCTGTCTGAGTGCTTCACGCTCCCTTGGATGAGATTTAAAATATGCAGTGTTGAGGTCTTTATCCAAATCGGCGTTTAGAAGGTCAGTTCGTGTTTTGATATACCACGGCTTCCCCGAAGGCTGATTGAACCAGAGCCAGGATCCTTTCCCACCCCACGCTATATTCAGAATACTGGTGTTAGCACAACTATGTTGTCCCCTTCTGGTGTAGATAATGCATGTCTTGTGAGTGCATCTGTGGAACACCTCCAAGGAGAGCAAGAATGGGGGAATGAAATTCTCCGACGGTACAAAACTTACGGGATGGGGGGTTGTTTTTGATTATGGTGATATCGGAGCAGTACATGTTGAAGTGAACACTCTCAGCGGTGTTGCCCAAAGTGACGATTGGTTCAGGCAGCCTTATCTGCGGGCCCTTCTTAGGGTCCTTGACGACGCAGCCAGGAGGAATGCCAGTTTGCATTCTGATGGCGCATACCAAACGAGCTTCAGTCATCTTCTTTATGCGTTCGTCCTTGTACTTCGGGTCGTGAGGGATATCAAATGGGTTGGTCCCTTTAGTCATCTTCAGAATCTCGTCGAGGGATTTCAGAGTCGTAGGAATCCCATTCTCATCCCCTAGGAAGCAAAGGTAGGTAAACGGCTGTTTACGTTGGGTGTTTTGAAGATATTGCACCAGTCCAGCATTAATGCTTTCCTGGGTGGTGGAGACCACAAAGTCGTAGAGATACTTTGGGTCGGAGAGGTTGGATTGGTTGGGAGCCATGGTGTACGAGATAGGCCTGTAGTGGCTTTAGAAGAGATAGTACTAGATAACTAGAATTTGCAGTAGACTGGTCGATAATATCTACCCGGACTAAAAGGATGTATTTATAAGATCGGGGTACCAATTGCAATGGTGCTTCTGGTTGTCTGGACAAGTTTAGGCAGTTACGTGGCAATAGAAAGACGGCGGACTGTGTAGAGAGAGCACTGCGTCACGACTTCCTACATGCACCATTCATAAGTTTCTGAACAAAAAAATGCCTCAATATTTGCACCCCACACTTGGATCACCGTATCTGAGTGGTCAGTACCAAAACACACATCACTGGCAATGTTACATCATCACAAAAGAATGGAGTAGGAACATATGACAGCTTTACGTACACTTGATGCAGAGGTGTATCTAACATGTCATTACATGCTTAATGGGAGTATAAAGTCGTGATGTAGATGACTTGCATTTCCGAATGCGGAAATGTCAGCGCACCGCTCGACGCCTCCAGATGGAATATGAGCCGAAAACCATAACGTAAATGACTTGCATTTCCACATGCGGACTTATCAGATATATGATCGACACCACCCCATCACTATTAGCTGAAAGTCATGAGGCAGACGCCTTGCCTTTCTGCGTGCGGAAATATTAGGCCCGTGGTTGACATTATCCATACAGGGGACTATGGTGGTCAGGCTATGACTTATGTTTTCATCATTTATGGGTTGTTTGACTTGTGTTCTAAGGGCAGAAGCCTGGGTCCGACGATCAAAGAAAGAAAAGAACTGTACAGTGTTTTCCCTGTCTCAGCACATTTCATAAAGCTTTCTCACGGACGGTTTTGAAAGCTCGCAGACTTCTATATACTAGAAATTCATAAAGTACAAAAGCCCTCCAAGGTTCAAACACAATTCATATCGTCGCTTATAGTATATATCAACAGCAAATATATACTATTCCATATCAGAATTGGAATTTTATAGTTTGTTTAATCAAGGTTAACTTGGGACACATACCATGCTGTCAGTATAGATTACGGTCATATTACCTGCTTTGCCTTATTTTATATGGAATTATAACCTTTCACCCTATACCTGATTAGCCTGCCGACTTCTACCCACCTTTTCCGCCAAATTCCGATATTTTCCAGCGATAATCATCATCCTTCCACACCCGGAATATGTTTCCGGCACCGGCAACAAGAACGCGCTCTTTGATATACCCCTACAAACCGTACTACCTCCGACAACTTGTGTAGCTTATTTTTGCTTTCCATTAGCTTGGTTTACGTAGCCATTTCGAGGCATTCTTTTTAATTTTTTCTATCTATCTGTGCTTTCGGACCCTTTCGGTCGACTGTAGGGTTCACTCTAACTCTGGGTGTGCTGAACCATGTCCGCACTCCGCGGACCGTGGTTGCCAACTACTCTAATACAACTGTTGCAATATAGAATTTTTGCTTGTTTTCATCTATGACGTTAACGAAACATTGGACAGATCACATCATTCAATTGACCTATCCACTTCGATACTATACTCTCACCAAAGTTTTTCAGGTCTGCCATAGTGCTACAGTATTCAAATCAGTTATCCACGCACGAAGACTACCTACACAGTATAGCCACCAAGTTCCAGAACAGGGTACATATAATACAACCGAGCGAATTAAGACAAAATAAGTGTAGTGGTTTCGAGAACATAAGGCTGGACTTGTCACCACCACAACCGAGCCCGTTCCACTGGCGTCCACAGTTACTCGGAATTGCGGCTAGCTGTGAATAGTCTATTGTAAAGACGATTGGTGAATTTGGTCCAAGTGATCGAAAACTATGCGTGATCTACCTCACCTCACGACTGCCAGCGGAGAAAGGAAGGGTCTCCACAAGCTCCACCTGGCTGAACATCATAAATTAACTTAGTACACACTTGTCTTCGTCATTTTGCCCGTTCAGCTGAAGGTTTCATGCTAGCTTTACTACTGTATCTTCTTATTCTTCGATCTCTATCCATGGTTCATCTTTTATGTAAATAGGATTTGCGTTTAGCCCTAAAGTCATGGGACTGACTGTACAGGACACACTCGGAGCACCCAGCATTGCACCTACTACTGGCAATCTGCCTTAAACAATGGTAAATACTCATCGAGGCTATCACCAGTTATAGAAATTTGGAGGACGTCCAGGGTATACCTGATAGAAATGTGAGATGCGAGTCAAAGTTGTACATAGAAGTGGCTAAACATTCATACTTGTAAGGGGCGCAATTCATAACCCCTGCATCCGTAAATAAAACCAACCCTACTTTCCTCAGTTGCCTTCATTGTCTGGTATTGATTTGACATTTCTATCTTTTATTGTATTTTATATTCTTCATCACCCCTTTCAGTTAAGTGATTTCAACAGATTTATTCCTCACTTCATCCTGCGCGAAGACCTAAACTACAGTCCCATCCTATATTTTACTTCACAATACACTAAAACAACAGGTCAAGCATTGACCAATCAACCCTTTCATGATACCGTAAGCCTGCCCTTTCTAGTGATATGTAGACCTACAGCAGAACGCAACGAGTCCCTATGTCGGTGAATCTTAACCCTAAATCAACAGTCAAACGATACAGAACCTTTCTAATTTCAACACTATCCAACACGAGCCACGTGGATTGTACACTCGCCCAACCCCACCGATACAAATCCCATGTATCCCGCGCAAGACCGAACCAAGCGATATATAGCTACTGGAACGGCGAAAAGCAGACATCTCAGACAATTGCAATTCCCCAAGTATACCAGTGCCCTGAGAAATAAACTCCAGATTGTCATATGAATTGGTGTGTGGCGTACTCCGGTCCAAATGTCATTGTTTCTTGGAAGTCTTGCCCGGTTTGCACTTAAACTGATTTTATTGCGTGTTTTAATGTGTCGGGTGTACACTTCATTCTGACATGGGAGCCTTGTCATGGAACTGCTATCGTGAGGCTATACACGCGTGACTGCGAGCATAGTAGTTGTTGCTCGGTTTCAGGGCCGGGTGGTTTTGGTCCCATTAAGTGTATGCTTACCGGACTGGCATACCTGGTTTCTGTTTGATGTTCTAACCTTAACTATTCTGACTTTTAATACGGGTGGCGAGAATGCTCTAAAGTGACCATAGGATACAAAATTGGTTACATATAATCGCATACTTCAATGTTGATGGGGTTGGACCGGGATGTTCGTCACTAGCGGAATATATATTCGACTAGCTTTCGCGTAGAGTTTGTAGAGAAAAAATTAATAATAAAAGGCCGCGGGGACTGAGGAAGAAAGAAAGGATAAAGATAGGATAGTGATGGAAGAAAGGAAAGAGAGAAAAGACTAATAATCCCATTGTCAAGGTTGATGTCATTCTTTACTCTAGTACCAGTCATCTGAATCAGTGCTATTTGTGTCCCCGTCGCCATTAGTGTATTGTTGCTTGTGGAACGAATTACTGCCCTTTAGAGGATCCACCTTCTCCGACGGTGCATTTTGGAACTCCTTCCAGTCCGGTGTGATTTCGAACACATGGGGCTGACCGTCCGCATCTCGCATAAACTGGTGGTACAGATCCACCTGGAAGATACACTTGTGGCACAGCCTAAAGTCGACACAGGATTGACAGAAGTAGCAATGGCCGAATGGTGTCTTGAGATATTGAGGAGGAAATGGTCAGCAATCTTGTTCTTTAACTGTTTCCGGGGAGCGGAAAAGACGGGGCAACCTAGTGGGAAAACGCTTACAGTGAGACATATATCGCATTCATATGTAGATGCAATATATTTCGGTTCCGGTGGATAGGCAATGTTATCATGGTCCATTGGGTCGTGCTTGGGCTTGAGAAGAGAGAGGATCTCATCGGTAGCACCACACCGCTGTGCCAACACAAACGGCGTCAGCTGCTCCTGAGTGTCACCATTGCATGACCTTATAGAGCACGTCCAAGAACAATCCGCACCATGCTCGATGAGGAGACGGATGGTGTTGACATAATCACGTGACTCAGAATCCATACTCGGTGAGCATCCACCGCTAAACGGCCGCGCCGCCCAGCAAAGAGGAGTCCAGTCGTCGATATCAGCCTTGTTAATGTATCCACTTTTGTCCGGATTCGATGGTCCAATCCAATCTGTAATGGCTTGGATGCATTGGACATGTCCAAACTGTGCAGCCCAGTGAAGTACAGTTTTGCCTGTCAGATCGGGCAGCATGATATCTCCCTTGGTAACCTGCATGATCTGGCGGAGGTTGGCGATGCCATTGGCTGCGGCCAAGTGAATAGGTAAGCGGCCCAGCTCATCAGCGTCTCGGGGGGAAGCCCCCGCACGCAGGAGGTAATCGATCGTGCTCATCCCAGTCGACAAGCAGGCCACGGACAGAGCATTAAACATGGTAGAGGTGTACTTTTCTGAAACCCTCGCCCCATGCGTAACAAGATAATCGACAATCTGATCATTTTATACAGGTCCCTGGATTGGTAAGAGATATATGGTAAGCATGCGGCCGCTAATGGGGTGTGAGGCTGCATCCGGCTTGGCTGGTTGGGGTCCGCTCCCGCGGCAACCAGCTTGGTGACAAACTCCAGGTCCATAGAGCGACAGGCGATGATCAGGGCTGTCTCTGTCGTAGTAGGAACGGTTGACTTGATATTTAATTCCGGTTGGGCAAGGATGAGATCGATAGCTTCACGAGGCTGGTCGCCCGCGACGGTCTTCTTGAGGACCGTCCATCCATACATGTTTTCTGCATTGACGTCTGCCCCTGCGTCAATCATCAACCGAACGCATTCGAAACTACTATTCCACAGAAGCGGCGTATTACCTATCCTGTCTCGCGCTTCGAGGTCGATTGACTTGCGAAATTCCAACAAGATGCGGAGGATGCTCGGCTCTTCGCCCATGGCCAGATGGAGAACGCCGACCTTTTCTGGGGTGGTGTCCCGCAGGTCCGCTCCGGCTTTGATTAGAATTCTAGTAATCTCAGCATGGCCCACATATCCTACAGCGTCCAAGAGAGGAGTCCAGCCAGACGAGTCGCGACAGTGGAGGTTAGCCTGGCGCTCCACGAGCAGCTCAACTGCCGCAATGCTCTTCTGCTTGACTGCCGTATTGATCGCTGGTATTGAACACCCATTGAGAAGGTCGATCGGGACCCCCGCATCAAGGAGGATCTTCATAATTGGAACATTTCACTGGGACGGTAGAGTTCACAGGCTTCAAGAGTGCATCGCGACGCCATCGATACTCTTGAGATAGGTAGGCGAGCCATGACGCAAATCCGTCTACTAGATACGATGAATTAAAATGCTCGAGTGTCAATCGGCGAACAAGATAGTGCGAGATTTCGCCTCGGGGTGATCGGCGTGATGATGCTACCTAGATCCACATTTCGGACTACTCTCCGCTCCTCATATTTATAATATTTCTACACGGCGTGGATGATCATTCTATACACCCGCAATAGATAGTATACCAAACATATCCAAAACATCTAATTAATATCCAAGGACCATAATGCAAATCGGTCCGTGCCGAGACTCCACATCGGAGAGGGAGTCGCAGACTCGGAGTAAGATAAGATTGGAAGGATATCACATAACGCGTCATCGAAGAAACCTGATTTTGGAGACCGAATACTCTACATAAACTACTAGTCCGTAAGGAAGCCATAGCTTAGGCCAGAGTAGGAGGTAGACAGTCATAATCCTGGTATTCTGCTGCAGAAACCTGTACCTAACCGTCACTTCTTCCGCATGGGTACCCGATGGGTACTTATGGGTACATCACCAAAATACTAGTATGTATACAATCGCCAACCCACGATGGGTAGTCCAACTTCAAGTTCCCATGAGTTTTGCCCAAGTCTAGTTCTACTCTGCTTCAAGCTAGTAAATTATCTTCCCCTCCCCCGCAAACCCGTTCGATAGAAAATGCCCGTCAAACTAGCAGAATACCTCTTCCATCGGCTACGCCAACTAGGCATTGGCTCTATCCACGGCGTCCCGGGTGATTTCAACCTCACCCTCCTAGACTACGTGGAGCCCGCCGGCCTACGCTGGGTCGGGAACGCGAACGAGCTGAACGCCGCATACGCAAGCGACGGCTACGCCCGTATCAAAGGGGTCGGAGCCCTCATCACGACATTCGGGGTGGGAGAGCTGTCCGCCGTAAACGCGATCGCGGGTGCGTACGCTGAGCGGGCCCCCGTTGTCCACATCGTCGGCACCCCCGAGCGGGCATTGCAAGACGCCCGGAAACTGATCCACCATGCCTTCAACGACGGCGAGTATAGGCGTTTTGCGCAGATCCATTCGCACCTGACCGTGGCTCAGACTAACCTCTGGGATCTGTCGACGTGTCCGGAGCAGATCGACGAGGTCTTGAAACAGTGTCTTCTTCACAGTCGACCGGTTTATATTGAGGTTCCGGTTGATCTGGTGGATAAGGAGGTATGCGGTGAAAGGCTTGCAACGCCCATTCGCTTACCGGAGACGACTCAGTCAGCTGCTCGGGAGAGTGTTCTGGCGCGGGTGATCGAGCGCATCTACGCCGCGAGGCAGCCCATCATCGTGGTTGACGGGGAGAGCAGGCCGTTAGGGATTCTGGACGATCTCCAACAGCTAACCCAGATAACGGACTGGCCTACCTGGTCGACCGGGTTCGGAAAAGGCCTGTTGAACGAGACGCTCCCCAACTTCCACGGTATATATCGCGGCAGCTACGACAACACGGCCACCCAGCGCTTCGTCACCGAGGCCGACCTAGTGCTCTGCTTCGGTCCTCACCACAGCTCCAGCAACACCTTTAACTACTCCAATATCCCGAAAGACGAAGCCACAATCTTCTTCACGGATAGCGCCGTTAAACTCGGAACGGAAACAGTCGACGATGTCCCAGCCAAATACATCACCTCTGCACTAATCGAGAGACTGGACGCGGCCCGGATCCACCGCTACGAGCCCTATCCAGACCTACCACGGGACTGCAGACTGTCCCTTCTCCGACATCCCCGGAAAAGAGGCGATAAACCAGGACCGGCTCTGGCGTCTCCTAGCCAACTTCCTCCGTCCGGGAGATATAGTTCTCGGTGAAACAGGCACAGCAGGCTTCGGGGTCCGCGATATGGCCCTACCCATACACGCGCGAGTCTTCACCCACGTCACTTGGCTTTCAATCGGCTACATGCTACCCGCTGCGCAGGGCGCTGCTCTCGCGCAGGAAGAGCTGGTCCTTGCAGATGATTACCACGGGCTGAAAGATGCCCGGGCGATCCTTTTCATCGGCGACGGCAGTTTCCAGATGACGGCTCAAGAACTCGCCACTATTATCCGGCATAAGCTCAATGTTGTGGTCTTCCTGATTAATAATGATGGGTATACGGTTGAACGCTGCATTCATGGTCGGCATCAGGGATATAATGATGTCGCGGCGTGGCGGTATCTCCGGGCTCCTGGGTTGTTCGGGGCCCATGACGATACATTCACGGGGTCGGCGAGGACCTGGGAGGAGCTACAGCGTGTTCTTGATAATGATACGGTTAGAGATGGTACGGGACTGCGGATGATTGAGGTGTTTTTGGACCGGGAGGATGCGCCGACTGGCCCGCTGCTTGGATATCTGCAATCTCAACGAGAACGCGAGGCTTAGATTGAGAGGGGTGATCATGGTTTGATGGCGATACAAATAGACAAAGGACATTGACATTGTCTGTTGCGTGTCAATTAGGATATAAGTTTATTCTATTTGTGAATTCATCATCGAACTTGTTATCAGGGCTTCTCCGAAGACTCCGAAGCTCTCCGACTCTCCGAGCCCTACTAACCCACACCTTAACCTTCTAGTCCAACCCAATTGCACTCCGATCTCTCTAGTAGATACGCAAACAATAGCATCCAGATTGACAGGATGTCCACCAGCAGCCGTCTGCACCCGGCGCCGCAACTGACCCGGTCTGTATCTACAGAGCTACCGTTCAACAAAGAATAATGTACATCGTATATAGTATCATATATTACTAAAACCAGAACTTTTGGGTATAAGAAGTCCAAAACCATAACATAATCATTACCCCAATGACCCCCACCAAACCACCCCTCACAAAAGAAAAAAGAAAAAGAAAACTACTTCCTAGAAACACTAGGCGAGGAATACCGTCCCGAAAAAACATGATACTCAGTCGTCACCGATATCCCCCTATCATCCACCGCCGCGTCCTTCACCAACTCATCTTCAGAATCGTGCCGGGACAGCCCCGTTCCCGTCGGATCAGCGACCACGTTCGAGGCCGTCGACGCGGTTATCTTGCCTAAAGGGCCGCGAGCTGGACCGTTCGAGTGCGAGAGTTCGTATCCGCGACTGCTGTTGTAGTAGGTTCCGTTGCGGGAGCGGGAGCCGAAGAAGAGGGTGCGCAGGACGGGGAGCGAGGAGGCGATTATTGCGATGGCGGTCTCGATCATTGAGACGGTGCAGGTTATCATTTGTTTGTTTTGGTAGGAGAATATTGCGCGGATTACTGTTTCGTTTTTGGTTGGTTAGTTGGTGGTTTCTAGGGGGGTAAAGGGGGGTAAAGGGGGGTAAAGGGGGCGTACTGCTGGTGATGACGACTAGGATACCCAGGAGGAAGATGGAGAGGACGCCCATCTTTTGCTTGAAGGGCATGCGGAGACGGAGGACTTGGGAGATCGGGAGGCAGATGACTGGGTTGTTAGTTTTGTTTGCGATTGTGTCTTGCGCAACTTACTGATTACGTCGCTGAAGATGTTGACTAGGTATGTTAGTATAGTGCATGTGATAGGGTATAGACGGACGTACATAAGATAGTGATCCAGTAGTTGATCCGGGTTTGTTTCTCAGAGCACGCGCCTATCCACGTTAGCATGCGTCTCTACACCTCGCGCGGGCACTCACGCTCGGGGTGGTCCATATCCCAGATGCGATCGACAGGGAAGCACTTGAAGATGATGTTGAAGAAGATGGCGAGCCAGGTAGCAGCGAGCAGCGAGAGAACGATGTTATAGATGCGCTGGTAGTGCGTGCGATCCGCGAGGCGTTTGTAGAAGCAGACCTGTCCCGTGAGTCTTTGACCACTTCCCCAGACAGGAATACGTACCATACTGGCCTTGATCAGCCATAGCGACGTGACATAAAGCGTGGAACCGGGAATTATCATCTGCCAGGGTTGATTAATATCGGGGACAATAGCATTCCTTCCACGCACGAACCTTCATCATATTGATCATATCGCTTTTCGAGGCAGTGGCCATCTCCGTCATGCCTACACCCAGTCAGACATGTGTATTGACAATTGTGTCCAGAAACATACCCCAGTTGAACATGAGATGCTGGATGGCCAAATCGGCAATCAAGCACAGACACGACGCAGCGACGAAGTAATCGTCGATATAAAATGTGTTGAACCGCCGCCATCGCACCACCAAGCGCGCCGAAAAGACTATGCATGCTACTACCGTGCAGACGTACCATCCGACCTGTCGATGATGGCGATCGTCAGTTACCGTTGCGCCCGTGCCGATCGAATCCGCAGAGGGTCAAGGGAAGAAAAAAGCACATACCACCTGGCCGACTCCCGGGTGAGCCATAGCGACGATCAGCAGGTGTTTCCACCGTTTATGAGCGAGCGAGCGAGAATGCGACTGCCATGGGCAGAATCGAAGGAGATAAACTATGGTCTATAGACGGGGGCTGGAGCGGGAGAAGCGTCGTAGATGAATGAATGAATTGTGTGCGATTAAAGATTTTTTTTTTTTTTTTCTAAAAGTGAAAAACGGAAAACCAACTTAATTTTGGTAAGATGAACCTTGTTTAAGCTGCTCTACTTGGAAAAGAAATACAGTTAGGTTTTTTTGTGGAATCACCAAAAGTAGAAGAACTATGGCTTGATCCCAGGGTTCGAAAGGAGAAGCTTATTCCTGGATTCTGTCCGTGAACCTACATCACCGGCTGTGATCTCCATTCATTGGGCAGTTAGGGGATTTTGCCACGATGCACGATGTGAATCTTGGAATATGTCGATAGTCCCAGGTGTGTACCATGGTTTCAAGCACACCGAGAACTCGGATAGAGTGGGCCCTGCTGTGCACGTTGCCGGAAACAGCCCAGTCCCGCGAGCACGGTGACGGTTTGAAGTCGCGTCGGAGATTGCATTGGCGTGTTTCTGGAATTCCTTGAAAACTTTCTACAAAACCTTCTTCAACGGATGGCTGATATAGTCTATTGACGCCACGTTCCGTCAAGACCGACGCCATTGCTACACTACTGCGGATTATGCATAACCGGTAAACTAGACGATGCAGAATCATATTAAATGCAAGTGCCGTATTTCAATAACTGCCTCAGCCCACATGCAGAATGCAGGAACACTAAACTAGCGACTTAACGCACGTAGCGCGACTAATCACGATTCCAGAAATTCCTCCGTTGCCGAGGCAGGAATCACAAGACGGACCAAGATAAGAGGATAATCTTCGGAGGAATAGATTGAAACTATTATATACTAGTTTCGGATTGGTCTAGCCTGAGAACGTTGCATATCACTGTACTGTGTAGGGTTGTTGATCAGACTACCCTAAAAGACCATGGGTCGGGTAAACACTACTTCACTGTACCGGATGTTTGCGGCTCGTCTTCGTCAGACCCACTCCAACGGCCAATTGATGGCAATGGTCAGGAAACAAGACCCGCTAGAGAGTGAAACTGTTCCTGAATGAACCTTCTATACGAGATTCAGGTTGTGATGTGGATCATGCACGCCCCTTGTTGCCTGAGGATCATGCAATGAGGGGATTTAATTTCCAAGAGCCGAGTTGGAGTAACCGGGTTTAATTAAAATAAGGAACTTTTATTGGGTATAATCTATTACGGCGTATAAAGCTAATTTGAAAAATCAGGAAGAGGCCAGAGTGACGGGGTTCTGGACCACAGGGTACTTGGGGATATTAGGCTTGAAGACCGACTGGCAGCGGGCATTGTAGTCGCCGGTGCTGGCAGTTTCAATGGCCAGCTCGTTGCCTGGGACGCCCAGTTTCGCCAGAGGGCCATTGGTAGGCTTGGCCTGATCCCAGCCGGGGCCAGCGCTGGGGTTCTTGATCCACGCGACGAACCAGTCGTTCATGTAGTCGGCCAGCGCCTGTTGAGCGTCGGTCACATCAGACAGCTCGGAGAAGCACTCGTTACCGCCGTGGAAGAAAGGCACTTCGCTGCCGTGGGAAGCGCCCATGCCGGACATACCGATCACATTGTCGTAGTTTCCGAACCACCGGTAGATCCAGGTAGGCTGCTCGCTCGCACGCACGTCAAGCAGATAGTCGGTGGGACAGAAGAAACGAGCATCGCCGTACGAGGCGCCGCTCATGAGCGAGACGGTGTCGTAATCAGAGGCGTTGTACGCGTCCAGAAGATCATCATCGGGAACGTGAGCCATGTCGGCATCAAAGGTGTTGATCCATTCGGAGAAGTCGGTGTTCTCGCTGGAGTAGACCACCGAGAACAGCTTACCCTCCTGGTCGGAGTTACCGACGATCATGGGGAGCGACTTCGGGTAGTTACCGGCAGCGAAACGCGACTTGTAGTCAGCGTAGCGGGTGATCTCATCGACGATCGGAGAGAACCAGGTGTTGGAAGTCGAGTTGAAGTAGGTGGTCTGGATGGAGTACATATCCACTTTCCGGAGACAGTCCAGAGTGGGGGCACTGGAGTCGCAGTCGAGTGTAACGCCGGCGGCTTCAATGTCCTGGGCCACCTGGGTCAATCCAACCCCAAGAGGAGTCACAGCAGGGCCAGATTCAGCATTCGCAGACATTTCGATCGCGCCCGCCAGGAATGTGTCGGGGTGGTTCCAGAGATAATGATCAACCTGCACAATTAGCTTTAACTTTCTTCAAGGTGGAAAGGTTAACTCACATGGACTGAGCCAGACGAATGACCTCCAATCACAATTCGGCTCTTGTCACCACCGAATCCTCTGATGTTGTTGTAGACCCATTCCAAGGCCATCTCGACATCGAGAATGCCAAAGTTCTGCGACTGACCGTCCAGTTCGGCAGCATTGGGGGAGGCGAAAACACTTTCACGGTAGTTGATGTTGACATAGATGACATCCTTGCGAGCGAAGTTGTATCCTTGCCATTGGGCGTTGCTGTTGCCACCAGTCACCATAGCACCTCCGTAGATGTAGACGAAAACCTATCCCGCTCGTTAGCTTCATTCTGACAATAGGCAATGTAGGAACTCACCGGCAAGTTAGAACCACTCTGAGGCGTCCAGATCTGCAAGTAACAGTTAGCGAAATACATCGCATATTCACGAAGACCGTACATTCAAGTTCAGGCAGTCCTCGCCCTGAGCAACAATGGCGTTGCCGGACATAGCCTGGGCACAGGTCGGACCGTAAGACGTCGCATCGAATTCAGCAGTAGAGGACTTGTCCAGGGCCTGGGGAGCCTTCCACCGGTTCTCACCGGCAGTCGACTGCGCAAAAGGAATTCCCAAAAACACATTGGTATCGTTCTCCGCGAAACCCTTGACGATGCCCTGTTCGGTCAAGACCGACGGGGTACCACTGTAGGTAGCACCAGCACGACCCTCCAAGAGAGCGACAGCCGTAACAGCAAGGCATGCTGCCCGCTCAATCAGATCCCAAATCACACCCATTATGCAGTGATTTTCGAGCCTCTGACAAGAAAAAAAGAAGATGTGACGAGGGAAGAAAAGAGCTCAAGGCCAGAACTAGAAGAAATAGGCATGCTCGGCTAGGTGCCGAAAGCGTCCCATTTACTAAATCCGGCACTAAAAAATCGTCGATTTCGGGCGACTTCCACGGTTTCCACGCCCCAGTTCAGTCCGAAACTTTCTCAAGTCGCTTTCTCATGGATCCATTGACCATTCCAGAACTTTTTTTGACATCGGCTAATAGATGTCTCACCCACGTGGTTGAGATGCTCGGTTTTCTGGATCTATTGATTTCCTGCTCCACTCGGAGAAAAATCCCCGATTGCATGGTGTCATTTTTAGCAAATATTTTCAGCCAAGCTTCGGTGAAGATCTCGCGGTGGGTTTCTAGGTTACATGATTTTCCACGGAGTACTCCGGATGCAGACTGCGAAGTTTTAAGCGATGCTCTAATACTGGTGGAGTATATGCTACTTCGGCATATTGCCCTCATCACCCTCAATACTATTCAAATTACACCACCCAACACAATACTGGTAAATAAATAATTACCAAAGAGAGTATACTATTCCAAATAAATATGCATAATACACCACGTGGGATACGAAAATCATGGAACCAAATTCCAAGATCTCCGCGGAAGCCGACCGAGAAGTGGAGGCCCGATCCACGGGTTACTAAGGCTGCCTTTGTTAGTTGGATACAACGCCACATATGTTACTGTGATGGACTTACTAGAAATGTAAATGGGGCCGATAGTGTCTATCGTTTATACTACACTATTACTTACCTTGAGAAACTGGAAGGTATGAGATATACCGATTCGGGTATATTGACGACGGTTACTTAGGGTTTGCCGGGTTGACAGATGTTATCTATACCCTATTATAAACGTTCAGAGCATAATCCACAAAATCACAAGAATTACACAAATATATAAAATCAAATCTCAAACCCTACCCTCCCCCTCCACCTCCCCTCCCAACCAGGATAAAACGGCGACTCAGCCAAAGTCCCAACCTCCCATCCCTGCGACATCATCCCCTTCCCAATCTGATACCCCTCCCACTCACAGAGAGCATCGATCACAGTCTCCCGTAAATGCGGATAAATCTTCCCCGCCGTAAGCGCCGGCTTCGCCTCGTCCAACTGCTTCCTAAGCAGCGAGGGAATATACGGCTCCTCCTTTAGCTCCGTCAAGGGCGTAAACGCGACTTTGAAATCGAACACGATCGCCCCGGATAAAGGCAGTCGACGGAGAGTCTGGAAGTCGACTCGTAGATTGCATTCTTCTATGCTTACGTTTGTTCTAGGGGACGGTGTCGCGCCGGGTGCGAGGTAGATTAGGTTGTCGTCTACTATGTTCCATGATCCGCGCTGGATGGGTGCGTCGGTGGGCATTTTGGCGAAGAATCTGTTTGTTTATCCTTAGCTATAGCTATAGCAGTAGTGGTGGTGGTATTGTTGACGGCGATGACATACCTGTCCATTGAAAACGCCATTTTAGCCTTGTAATCCACGACAGGCTCATGGATCGCAGCAAGAGGCTTATTGAATTTCTCTCCAAAGTTCCACCCGATGGACGAGCATATCATCCCTCCCCGGAGATAGTAGAGACCGTCGTTCTCATTACGCAACATGATAGCATAGTCTTCGGGGATGTTGTCAAAAAGCACATCTAGCGGTGGTGTCGTCGTTAGATCAACCTTCGTGTCTAGCAGTCTATTGACGAAGACCGTGTTGCCTTCTTCAAGACAGAATAAATGCGGATAGCGAATGGTGACGTTCTGAAGCACGACTTCCATTAACTCGCGCGCTGCTAACTCTGCGCCCGGATTTAAGTCCATTATGTCCCGTCCGTGTTGACGGCGTAGTTTGCGCCGCTGGTCCAGACGCGTGTAGTACGTGCTGTCTAGCTCGACCCAGTAGTCGGGGTCGAGTTTCATCAGTGCTTTTTTGTTAGTGTGTACCCCGTGGGAGGTGGGAGGACGTACACATTGTCTGGTGGTAGGTCCATCTGAACGGGCGGAAGGGGCGAAAGCACGCTGTCTGGATGTTGAATTGGGGACATGGGCGCGGATGCGGCACGCCGCTTAGAACTGCGTAGTCGGGGAATGGGCCGAGGGTTTTGATTTCGTGGATGCTGAATCCGGTCGGCGTGTACTGGTTATTGTTGCTGAAGTCTGGTGTTCTTGTTGTTGGGAGGGCGTGGCGCTGTAATGTCGAGCTCGAGGGGATGGGACTCTTACTCCCCTGCAGTGACGCTAGAGTATCATGTCGTGAGGGTGGGAATTGACAGCTATAGTCGACTTTCACTGCATTCCTCGAACTAGATTCTCCAGAGTCACGTCCATGTACCCTGAAGTGCACCAACATCAACACCAATAGACAAAGAAGCACCACAATTCCCAAAGCCATGACGATACAATCACTTCAATTTATCATAAATACCCTCAGGTAGTTTTACCAGACACATAGACAAAGCTATGTACATAGAAACCCACCCTTAAATAATCCATACCACCAAAGACTCTCCAAACAAAAAAGTCCAACCCAATCAACCTTCACCTCAAACCCTACTTCCAGGCTAGGTTTCTCACCAAACTTACCCTTTCAAGCACCTCAACCAGACAATAGAACAGACACCACTAGATAACATGTGGAGACCCCCGCATCCACTTCTTAGCGTGTACCAATCAGGTATCCCGCCCTCCAGGCTATTTCTTTGTAAATGTGAATATCGGATGTTATTGGGTGTGAGGGCTTATCGGGTTTGTGTATTCCCCGCTTTTGCTCTTTATCTTGCTTTGTTGGGAAGGTAAAGTGAGTACCTACCTTACTTCACCGGGTATCTGGTTTAGTGGGGGAATTGGTCTTGTCTTTCACTGATTTGATATGCTTGATATGCTCTAGAACTAAGATTGTCGCATTTGGTTACTGGGTTGGTGTTAGTGCTGTTGTGTATTGTGAATATAAGGGAAGATGTATTAGTGACTATTATATACAGAATGAATATATACTGTTACAGCCTTCTGGTGTAGTATGAGATTAAGTGCCATTCTGAGGCTGCTTCCACTCCTTCCCGTCGATGGTAGTCGTCAACGTCCCATTCGCATTGAAGATATTGGTCATGGTGTCAATTTCCAGATGGAACCCGTCTGGACTGGTTTTCTTCGTCCCGGTGGTTTCCCCGCTCAGAGTGAGATCCGAGTACCAGTCCACATGGTTGTCGGTGATAGACTTGACGGTGCTTGTGAATCTCTCCGAGCCGTCGATGACATGCACTCCGTCATCTGAGTATTCGTGGTATTTGACAGCGACGGTCTTGATGGCTCCTGGGACTTTCGTGTCGTTGATAATGGTTACATCTGCTGAGCCTGATACCTCGCCCTTCAGGGTGTAGTTCCCGCCCGCGATGACTGGACGGTCTGGCGCCTCACTGCCGGGCTCGTAGGGAACGCCCCAGGGTATGTCGTCGGAGACTTCGTCGACGGGGTCGAGGTCCAATGCCTTGCGATCGGTTAAGTGCGCTACCATGAGACGGGTGACGCGACCGCCTGGCTCGGTGGATTTCGGACAGCGAAGGGGGTTGCTGCCGCCGCAGGAGGGCGCCACGACGAGATTCTCGGTGTAGGCGATGCGCGTGCCGTCGTAGGACCATTTCGGGTCGGCCGCGGCGTTCCAGTCCTCGTCGTTGATGCTGCCGGGGCTGCCGTCACCGTCGCCGTTGACCTGTTGGCCGTAGTAGTTGTCGCGGTCACCGTCGCGGTCCAGCAGCCAGGGGTTGAAGAAGCGACGGGGCCCGTTGTTGCGGGTGGACGAGGCGACGGTGGTCGCGATCAGATCGATGATGGGGGGTATGCCGCGCATCCCGGCCATGAACATCTGGCGACCGGTCCCGCGGGTATCGAGGATGACCTGCCACTTGTCGTCCGGGGAAACGTCGATCGGATCAACGTATTCGGGGTGGCTGGTCAGTCGGCGGACGTTCCCGGTTGTCAAGTCGGCGGCGAACACGTCGATGTTGCACGATTCCACTGGGTTTCCGATGAATGTCACTTCCTTGCCGCGGCCGCTGAATCCTCGCAGTTCTCCGACGGCGATCGCGGACCGGTTCAGGAACAGTTCGCCCCCTTCCGTGGAGAAGAGCTGCGGGCTGTCAGGGTTGAACAATCGGGTTACTTTGACGATGTCGTAGCGTGCGGAGCGCGGTTCGCCTGTCTTCGGCGACGGGTTGAACTCCAATCGACCGAAGTAGGCGAGTTGGCCTAGTTGGCCGTTTGAGTACGTGAAGGAGTTGAAGCCTATGTGTACGTTGTCCGGGTGCAGTCGTAGTTCCCGGATAACGCCTCCGGGCCCTGATCCATCCGCCTCATTGTCCCATCGGAGGGGGTAGATGTGGACTTTGTCAGGGGTGCAGTCGTCGCTGGCGAGCAGTGCCTCGCCGCAGTCGACAATGTTCGTACCCACGAGCACCCGCTTGCCGTCCCGGAAGGACTGCGCATACGGGGCTAATCCACTGCTTCCCACCTTGTTCTCCTCGGAGACGCCGCAGGTGATACATTTCCACGGATCGCCGCTGGAGAAGGAAGTGCCGTCCGCCTTGACCAGGGCCAAGTGGCTGCCATCGTAGATGCTGGCCGGGTCAGGGGCAGCGGGTGCGCCTGTGAAGTTCATGCTGACCAGGACATGTTTGTCATCCGGGAGGAAGTTTCCGCTCGCGACCTGGGAGCTCTTGAGCAGACATCCGGTTCCGTTCGGGTTGATCTCAGGGGTACACGAGCCCACTTTGCTGTCTGCGACCGGTGGCAGAGGCAATTGGGTGACGGTGATTGGTTCTGGAGAGGGAGTACTTAGAGCTTGTTCGTCTGAAGCTCTCTGAGCATGGAAAGCGCCAGCGACCTGGGAAATAATGCCCAGCGCTGCGGTGATACTTGCAAAGCGATGCATGATTGCGGTGATGAGTGCAGAGTAGGCCAAGTGCAACGACAGAACCACCATTTTTATATCCTCCTGAGACGGATCAACCGGAATTATCATTGTACTCGGATTTAACCCACTGTAACCCATTCCAGGGTCTGGTTGAGCGGAGATGAGTGTTGGAGGGATCTTCATGTCGTTCGTAGCCCCGTGTCCGTACTTACTTCCTCTTTCGGTCGTGTTTCGTAACTGTTACCGAAGAGGGTTAAGTTTACGCTTTGAACGAGCCAAGTCTGCGATCGACAGTCAATGCTGTTACATTTTGAGATTAATATCGACATGGGGATGTTGCTTATGCATGACATGCCTAATGACAGCTCTGTGTATGGTCTGTGTGCCTTGGACGACCGGCGGAATTAATGTTGAAGATTCTATTCTGCCATCTCCATGAAACGACGATTATATTGATGTTGCTTTCGGATATTCCGAATATGAGGCCACATTTGTTCCTGACTAGAGATATATTGCCTTGAAGCAGGTGTTAATATGAATCTACGATATTACAAATGTTGTATTGCAGGTTCTTGCAGGTACTAGTATTCACAGGTCAACCTATATTACTAGTAGTACGATTGTCAAAGTGACAAGGACAATAATACCTCATATAGTATAGTGAAACTAAATTCTAATATCGGACGAAAGACCTACCGAGAAATATTTTGTATCAAGAAACAACATTGTAAAGTGAATTGTTGATTAGTATCCCTCAAAGAACAAGTAATCGGAAGTATATATCTGCCGAGATTCCAAACAGACAAGAACAATTCACAAAACTCGGTTGAACTCCACATGAACCATTGAATTTCATTGTCTGAAAATTGCTATAAATAAATACTACATCAGTAGTTCTATATATAATGCACAAACACTAAAAACATTAACAAATTCAACAACACAATAAATACTGTTTGGAATTATGTACGAAAGACAACAAAAAAGAAGAAAAAAGATATCGCGAGCGACGCAGGGATCGAACCTACAATCTCTTGATCCGAAGTCAAGCGCCTTACCATTAGGCCAGCCGCCCGAGCGATGGTTATTCATCGAGAGAGGAACTTATAACCAACTGCGCTTATTTATGTTCATATAGTGATTACATTCATTGCCTTTATATCTTTGTAAATAGGTAAACAGTCTACAATTCTAAGTTCAAGTTTCAATTCTTGGCCCGGTGAAATTCTTCCGCCCGTCCACGATCCACTGTACACCCGAGACGAGAATAATAATCCCAAAAGCGACGATACAGTAGTCTACTACCCGTTAGAACAGTGTTGATCTAAATCGCGGATAAGACTTACTCATGCTACTTCCCGTCACCAGGCGAGTCGGCGGAAACAGGAACAACACTGTCGTGAGCGATATATACGAAAGGGAGATCTATTCTGTTAGTTTAGGTTTTTTATTCAATCGTGAAAACATACTATATCGATAATCCAGCCGATTTTATTCGGAATCTGGAATTTCCGATCGGGGAGCGTCTTTCGCCCACGGAGGCAGTTCACTGCGATGGGCATGGCGTAGGAGAGGTCGAGGGCTACCACGGAGGAACTGACGATGGCATTGAATGCGCTGGTTGAGCCGAGGTAGATCAGGCCGAAGATCATGACTATCACCGTTGTTAGGGCTAGGGCGTTGACCGGTAGCCCGAGTCTCTTGTGCACGTGTGCGAAGACGCGTGAGGCGGGCAGTCCGCCGTCCCTGGTCATGTTAGTTTATATGTATTTATCTAGGTTACGGGGCGTACCGGGAGAATGCGAAGATCATCCGACTGCTGGTTGTCATGACGGATAAGGTGGCGAAGATTAGACAGACCAGGGGCAGCCTGTTCGTTAGTTACGCCTTGCTGTCGAGACGGGAGACTTACATGAGCAGGCAGATTGCCCCTGCTGTGTTCTTGGTCGCATGCAGGAAGATCTGTAGCAGAGGGCCGGCATTCGAGCTGATTACCTCGTTGATGTCGCCTGCGACGAAGAGAAGCACGACGAGGAAGATTGACCCGGTGAACATGCCGATGCCGACGCATGCGAGCATGATCTTTGGTCCTTTGACGGATGGTTGGGGGATTTCCTCGATCATATGGCATACCGCATCCTATAGGGTTAGATATGCCAGTGTGTCAGGTAGATGGACATACAAACGCAGTGACACCGAGTCCACCTTGGAGGAGCTAAGCAATTAGCATTGTATATATAGTGGACATAAGCCGTGGGACATACACCCAGTAACCAAGCAATTCCATCGGGCCCTATAACGTCAGTATAATCCAGATGCCGGGACAGTCAACTCACAGCCAGTTGTATTCACAAAGTCGCAAAACACAAAGCTATATCGTCAGAAAAGTCCTCAAATCCAAAGAAGACACTCACTAGGCCGAACTATAGTCCGGAGAGGCACACGCCAGCACCGTGATAGACACCAACACAAACCCCCCAATCGACCATGTAACTGTCAACAGTCAGCGCAGTTCACCTCATATCCATTATCCGAAACATACAAGCACCGCGATAAATAATCGGCAGAACCGAGTTCCCGAACGCGTTAATCACAAACGCTCCCAGCGTAATAGCCACATAGATCAGGAACTCCTGCCATCGCTGCCATTGGAAATCCGGATACACGGCAGAAACAATCCCAGCAATCAACTGCGACGACAGAAGCGAGTTGGTAGCCACCAGAGCGACCTATCTCGGATCAGCGTTCAATCTGCATGACAAGCCATGGAAGCTAACCCATCCGGCCACGTTCACCCACCCAGTGACCCAGGACAAGATCGGGACCCATTTCGGCCAAGAAACTGAGATGTTAATTAACAGACTAATCTGATCTGATTTGTTCGGTCGACATACCAACTGACTAATGTTAGCGAGGCCGATCTGCAAGGGGGAAAGGGTTTATTTACCTGCCACCCAATGATATTGACCGCCCGCCCTGAATCCATCAGCGATGCATCTCTCTGGAATGTTAGCAACTCATCACTCACGTTGGATATGCCGAGAGAAACTCCGCCAAGGATGCGGCAATGCAGAGGTTACAAAAACCGGCGGTGACCAGACCTGGGCGAAAGTCAGCGACGTCATACTCTACTCTAGCGAGATACTCACCCCAGACGACGCTGGTACTCCCTCCCGAGGTCAGACTGATCGAAAGAGACGCAGATAATGCAGTCCAGGAATTCAGCACGGCAAAGGCCAACCCCAGCATCGAACTATACCTAATTAGCCCGTGATCCTGATAAGATGTATCGCTTTGTGCACCCACAGCGTGGAAAAGTTCCGATGTAACTCAGGTTTATGGCCCAATTCGGCCAACTGCACGTCGTCCGCGGGGACATGGTCGGGGGTTTTCTCGTCCATGCTGTGAATTGAAATACCAAAATTAGATAAAGACGAAAGAAGAATAAATCGATTAAGGTTGCTGGGGGTAATAAAGGTAAATAGATCTAGACGGACCAAGATAAATATGGAATGTCCAACCATTGAACGGGTGCGGGGAAAGCTAGGGCTTGAGCCTTTATCTGCAGAGTGACAAAGTCCAAGTGGGGACCTAATTAATCACAGATAAGTGCTGGTTTACTACATGCACAGCGCACTAGCGAGTTAATTAACCCCCTTTTCTCCCCTCCTGACTGGTGCAAAGCTTATCAGAAGCATCTCCTAGCTCACATGGACCATCATTGACCGCTTGGACTTGCCAGAACGGCCCATCGCATATCGTTGAGTTACTTGTTATACCAATCAGACTGGGTCACAAGATATCGCCTCACCCCCTATCTCTTGACTTGGTGCCAAGGTCGTACTCATTATTTATAGGAATCTGGGTTTCTTTCACCGGCTGTCAGGTAGCAATTTCTAGACTTTAGACCAGAATAATTTTTAAATAAAACGCGTTAACAGAAAATGCACAGATCGTTCATATATTCCAGTCTCTTAGCCATCGCTGCTCTAGATCCCACCGTCGCGCTTGTCGCACAGCCTCGTACAGAAGATGGTGTTTGCACGGAGACCACAGTGGCCATTCTGTAAGAAGTCATAAATTCGTTTTGCCGTTTGGAGGCCGGGTCTGATCTGCTTAGGGGCGCCGGAATGGCTGGTATTTCAGCTGCTGTAGGTGGCGCGCTGAACTTGATGACTCGTATTAATGTCAGTAGCAAGCTTTGACGAACGCTTCGATTCACGATTTCCTTATTCTGGAGTATCGAAACGCCGTCGGCGGGCGCGTGTGGCACACAGACTTTGGTGAGGATGAGTCTGGGCAACCGTACGTGGTGGAATTGGGTGCAAATTGGGTAGGTCCTTTTTCAGCAGGGCATAGTGTCGTTGTTAATAATGTAGCTCCAAGGTGTCGGTTCAAAAAGCTCAGGTGTGTCGATTTCACCCGTTCACGACGAGGCTAATCTCAAGAAGAGAACCCGGTGGTCACATTGGTCGGTGCTTCTTCCTTTTCAACGTCGCATACTAACCAGCTTTAGGCCAAGAAATACGGACTGAAAAGCACATTCTCGAACTCCAGCTCGGTTTTGACCTACGATGAGTCCGGCAACAGCGATTACCGTGACCTGTTAAAAATATACGGCGAGGCTCAAAAGCAAGCGTACAAAGACGCCGGACAGATGCTGCTCGACAATGTGCAGGACAGCAACGGGCGCACTGGGTTCTCGATGGCCGGATGGAAGCCGCGAAAGGATGATATGAAGGCGCAAGCCGTGGAGTGGTGGAACTGGGGTAAGACTGGGCAAAGTTGACCGAGCACAGCTAACATCCGTAGACTGCGAAGCGGCAGCGACTCCGGAAGCGAGCTCGTTTGTGTTCGGGGTGGCCGCTGAGAACCTGACGTATAACCAGTTCGGTGGTGAAGACTACATGGTCACCGATCCGCGAGGATACAGCACGATCATCGAAAGCGAGGCATCAACTTTCCTCCACAAGGGCGTCCGAGACCGACGACTACGGCTGAACACCCAAGTGACCGACATCGAGTACTCGAGCAACGGGGTCAAGATCACCAACAACGACGGCAGCTGCGTTACCGCCGCCTACGCCCTCTCTACCTTTTCCCTGGGAGTCCTGCAGAACGAGGTCGTCCAGTTCCACCCGCCTCTGCCGAAATGGAAAGAAACGGCTATTCATAAATTCACCATGGGCACGTATACCAAAATCTTTCTCCAGTTCAACGAGACATTCTGGCCCGATGACACACAATACTTCCTCTACGCGTCACCCACCACCCGCGGATACTATCCGATCTTCCAGTCCCTCTCCAAAAAGGGCTTCCTGCCGGGATCGAACATAATCTTCGTAACCGTCGTAGACGAACAAGCGTACAGAGTAGAGCGCCAGTCCGACGAGCAGACGAAACAAGAGATCCTCACCGTGCTGCGCGAGATGTTCCCCGATAAAGACATCCCCGAGCCAACCGCATTCCTCGTGCCGAGATGGAACAAGGTGCCGTGGGCATACGGCAGTTACTCGAATTGGCCGGTCGGAACAACACTAGAGATGCACCAGAATCTCCGCGCGAATGTCGGTCGTCTGTGGTTCGCGGGCGAGGCGACGAGCGCATCGTACTTTGGGTTCTTGCACGGAGCGTGGTACGAGGGCCAAGAGGCTGGGGAGCAGATCGCGGCATTACTTCAGGACCGGTGTGCGAGTGTTTACGGGGGCAAGGCTTGTGGGGACCGGGCGCATTATGATGTTTTGCATGGGACTACGCCGATCGATGCGTATACTATTATTAACGGGTGGCCGCTTAATAGTACGCATCTGGGCTCATGACCGGTGTTAATAGACTGAGCTAGACAGATTATGATTAATGTATGGTCTAAGTATGATTGGTTGTGATCTGGACTTACTTGGATCTTTTTTTCTTTTCTTTCTTTTTTTATTATTATCTAGCGCTGTCGATAACTGGATATCTCGAAGCAGTCCGCAGAATCGTCATACAGAATCACATTGACTAGTCAACCCACTCTAGCGAAAAGCAACCGGAACATAAATCGGAGAAACATAGTTAAACCGAAACCAATCACCCAATACAAACCAGTCATGCCCACCAGAAGCAATGGCATGAGGGTCGCATACATCACTCAACCTAACCCTACATCGGCACCTACACTCGGCAAAGCAACACCAACCCATAAACCACAACATTGTCAAAATATTCATTCAAGAGCACACGCTACTAACCAAATCCACAAGGTATCAAATCGTCCCAAAAAAAAGTCCAACCATAAGTCCATAACGCCACATCAGAACCAGCTGACAGTCATGCATAATCACTGAGTATCGTAAAGGGCAAAAGCGCGTTCGATATCCTGCACGGTTTCTTTATCTCCGTAGGCATCGAGGAGGGCTTTGTTCCGCCGCAGTCGGTCTTCTTCTTCGGGATCGTTGAATGTGGGTCTGGGGGTGGTGTAGTAGTTGTATACGCCGAAGCCTGGTTTGTTAGTTTTAGCTCTTGGGAGGTGTGTTGGGGGAATACCGAGCGCTATGATTCCCATGGTTGGGAGGTACCTTTTATCTTTTAGTATGTAATCCAATTTATTAGGGAGGAAGGGATACCATTTTCCAATTGTTCGCGGGGGAATATAGGGACGCTTGAAGTTCGGTCGCTGGGTGGGAGTTGTGTCCATATTGCTTGTAAATTGCATTCAAATTATTCTTAAGAATTTGAGAACCTTGAGAACTTTGACTGAATTGAAGATGACCAAGAGTATAAACAGATAATAGACTCGGATTTATATATTCAACCCTTCGGAATCGGAGATCCGTCACAGATTCTCAGGTTGTTTGTGGGGTTATTCAATGGCATGATGTGGATCGTATGATGGATATGATCTTCATTTTTGTTTGGTTGCGAATGCCACCCTTACGTAGCTGCTGATCATGATGCCATTCTTAGTTATTCGGGGCTTCTGATTTGTGTTGAGGATTGTGGGGTTGAGGGGAATCAGTATTGCATTGTTGTGGTTCAGTTGTTTGCTTGAATGTGATTATATAATTGTATTCTGGTAATACTTTTATTTTGCAGAAATAATATTTGATGTTCTAAGGAATATGAAAGTAATTAAATAAATTATTAAAATAATATTTGATAAGGATGTCAATCCTGAAGTGAAGTGGACCTGGATACAGTTTAATAGCCTATGATTACCATGGTTGACAGTTTAGTTAAATCATAATCAAAAATATAAATCTATTTCACTGGCTAACGATATCATAACATCCATACATATTTGATAAACCGGGTATAAACAAACTACAACTTCGACTTTCCGACCGGCGCAAACTTCTCCAACACCTGCTCACGCACCTCGCGCACAATAGTATCCGCATCCTTAACCCCATGAATCAACCCGATCGACGCCCCAGCATAAGTAGCCAACCGGCCCTCCGGTCCCCAGCCGTCATCGCCCGCCTGGAGCGCTTCATCATGCAACCTCTTAAGCTCCTCAAACGGCACCCCAGCTTGATGATCCCGGTAACTCTGGTTGATAATAGTCCGCGGACTGTAATTCTTCGGCCACCCGACCGTGCCCCGGAGCTGATTATACAAGAACGTCCGCGTGGTCGACGCCGCCCCGTCCGAGGCCCGCACAATCTCATTCTGATACCCGCGACTAATCCGTGCCTCGGGCGTCGCCAGGAACCGCGTGCCCATGACCACACCGTCCGCGCCTAGACACAGCGCCGCCGCGGCGCCCCGTCCGTCCGCGATCCCACCCGCCGCGAACAGCGGAATCCCGCTGTCCGCATACGCATCCGCCACCTCCGGAAACAGCGTGATCAACCCCAGCCCATCAGTCTCGCGACCGTGCCCGCCCGACTCCGCGCCCTGCACAACAACCACATCAGGCTTCTCGGACGCGCTCAATAGCGCCGTCGCCTCAGCGAGCGACCCGACCTGGATCCAGATATGCGTGTGGGGCGAAACGCGCCGGATCTGTCTCGCCCAGTGGTCGTAGTCGGTGTCGGTGTTGTGCGGCGCGTACAGCCACGCAGCGCACGGCTTATACCTCTCGATGGCGGCGATTCCCACCGTGACGTCATCGCTCCAGAGCTGAAACCCGACTCCGACGGGGAGCGACTCGGAGTTTGTGTTTGCGGATGCGGTGTTGGTCTTTAGTAGGGTGCTGATCTCCTCCAGGTCCTTGTGGATGTCTTGCGTTTTTACCCCGGGGCCGAGGAACCCCAGACCGCCGGCGTTGGAGACGGCGACCGCTAGGGATGGACTGGACATTACGCGCATTGGGGCGCTCACTATGAACGGTGTAGTGACCCATGGGTAGTGTCGGGCGAGGTTTGTAGCGAGACGGAGGGAGCGGGACATTCTGCTTTTTGAATTGATCTTTTTTTCTAGTAACTTTTACTGATTGTTATGGGAAGTGGGAAGTTGGGAAAGAGTAGATTTAAATAAATGTAAACAGGATGACATAACCTGCGGGTAGCGGGAATCGGGCGGGCCGCTGTCCCGCTTGTAAATTGTAACCATGTGAAATCTGTTACTTGCTTCGGTCTTGACTAATACTTTTATTCCATTATGTCTATATGTCTATATGTCTATGTACGTTTTAATCTATGAGTCTATATTTTTCTGTTATAGTTTCACGTGGAACCGAGGGTTCGTGCGGATCTGAGCTCCGAATTTCCAGAAGAGCAGTGGGAATCCACACATTGCCAAGGCGATGAATGCCAGTAGGGAATTGCCCCATCCTAGTCCCAGGGCCTGGTACATACTGGGTCCGGCGAGCGGGAGTAGGGCACCGATCAAGGATCGGAATGCCGTGTTGGCGGCGGTGACCGACGCCGCGTGGATTAAATAAGAGTCGACGAGATAGGTGCTCGCGGACATGAAAACGGACATGAGGCCGACGGCGAAAAAGCCAGTGCCGATGATCGGGACAATCCAGTGGACGCCTTTCTCGGCGCACCAGCCGTAGATGAACAGTCCGACGGGCATGAACCAGCATCCGACCAACATAGGCGGGAGACGGGACTCCGGCGTGAAACAGCCCTTGGCCGAGTGCGACACGGCAATGCGGTTGGCTACAAAGCCACATGTCAATAAACCTATCATGCATCCGATGCCGAAGCCTAGATATGCCAGTCCAGCTACGCCCGGGGAGAAGCCGTATTTTGTTTCCACGACGCTGGTGATTGTCGTGAACATGAGGTACAGGTACCCGTAGGAGACACCCGCGAAAAGACACATGAGGAAGACAATGGGTGAGCGGGTCAGCAGTTTAACGGGGCGAGCGAGAATGGACAGAAAGGCCCGTGTGTCGAGTTGTTTGTCCTCGTAGATGGTGTGGTACCGGTCGTCTCCGGTTTGCTTTTGTAACTCGGCGGCTTTTCGACGAAGGAGCACCGGCGCATACGATTCGCGATAGGCGGCCATACAGCCAACAATCATGACTCCGGTCTAGCATGTGTTAGTATCTTTTCTCATACCGTTTGTGCACCTGACATACTGCAATAGCAATGACCCAGAACACCCACCGCCAGCCGACGTCTTCGCTGAGAAAACCACCGCAGATCGGACCGACAATAGGTCCTAAGATGGGCCCGAGCGACCAGATGGCCATGATGCCCGCTCGCTTCTCTTTGGGGACCATGTCGGCCACGGTTCCCGACCCGATAGTCAGGGGGCACACTCCCGCAATGCCGGACAACAAGCGGAATACTATCAACTGTGGCAAGGACTTGGCGACGGCACAAGCGATCGTGAAGATGAGAAAGAGGACGTTGCAACTGTGATATAGCGGTACTCGCCCGTAGATTTCTGATAACGGCGCAATCAAGAACGGACCGACCATGTAGCCGAGGACGTACACCGACACGACAAACGACGCCAACATGGTACTGGATGACTGGAACTCTTTCATGACCTCTGCTACACCCGGGGCAAACATGGACGACGCCAAAGGACTGTTTCCGGTTCGTTCAACAGGTCTAACCAAGCAAATATGGAATGGAACTCACGTTATAAATGTGTTGAACGCCATCAACACCAACTGGCGTACTTTCTTCTTCATCGGCCAGTTGAAAGGGCTGTTCACGTCGCCCGGACCATCCCAAGTGACCAGGTACGGGTCTTCCTTTGAGATATCTGAGGATAGTGATCCGTTTGGACCGGATGTCTTGACTTCACACCGTTCCTTCTCCTGAGAAGTATCTCCCTTCTCAATATCCGCCATGGTGAGAAGTGGAAGCCGTGATTGAACCCAATCACAAACTAAACCCTTTATAATGATTCCTCCCCAAAAAGAACGAAGACTACCTCTAGCCTTCGATATCAGAACACGCAAGAATCAACCTAAGACAACGACAACGAAACATACATTCTAGAACAGCAGAGACACGCCTCTTATACTAACCCGCAAAATGCTGTCGGTGGGCCCCCGCCAGACCAATCAAATGGCTTCCCCTCGCAAAAACTTCATCTTGACGGGCCGAGGACCTAATTGCTGACCCATCGCTGAGGACCCTTACCAATAGCACGCGCTGCCACTGTGGAGATCGGGCGGCTTAGGTGCCGACAAGCTTGTTCATACCCAGTTATGCCCATTCCAGGCGAGGTTTATGCATTTGGTTATGTTGGTCTGTTTTCATTATCCACGGTACCGATGTTGATACTTTCTATTTTCAGGGGGCGAAGCTTATTCAACGAAAAATTTTAGAATAAGAGAGGAAAACGAGGCAAAGAAAAAATAGTAACATCGAGACTACGGAAAAGCTTGTCCCGAACACCACTTTTTGATCAATTGTGCACTGCACATTTTTGATCTTGATTGAGATTATATAATCCTTGCAATTTCTAGTGTTGAAAAAACACTTCCCTTAATATGTACTTATTTCCATACAATATTTAGCTCCATTTGTAGCAATTTATTATTTTCGTCTCGTGATGTGACCGTCCCTAACCACTGTTAAATAGTTGACCGCACGAGACTTCTTCAACCATCGTTTAATAGTATGTTATGATTCTACCGTGTTATTATACTTTGTTCTGCCTGTCAAAAGGTTTTTGGATCCACACGTATCCTTATGACAAGTTGATAACTAATTAATTTGTCCTAGATTTCCTATCAAAGGGCTTAGGTACCCAGAAAGAATGAGCGACCAAAAGTACATAAAAAGAATAAGCAAAGCTAACACAACAATCTGGTCTATGTTGGCGTGATCGAGGACATAACTTCCATGACATGAGCGGTAGAAGGCCCATCATCGAGTGTTTTTCAAAACATGTTCTTCAAGACAATAACAGGAAAAGAGAAAAAAGTCCTTCAGTAAGAAGATGTTCTCCAATGTGCTGGTGCGTGCGCCATATGATCCCCTCGGGGGTTATACGCAGGATCGTGGGTCTTCAAGACTCTTTCCATCGATTCCCTTTGAACCATTGATTTCGAATCAGGTGCCAACTGGCTACTATATAGATCCCAAAGCCTGGGCAGGTATCGAACCTGTTGCATACAATATTTCTGGGTAGGAAGAGAAATCGGTCGCCTGAATACATCACGCACATCTTCATTGCCTGGCTCAAAAATGGTTCGAATATTTTGTTTCTCGATCTGCCATCTTATCCTGTCTGCAAAGCTCATAGGTGCATCGTACTCGATACATTTGTCCAGCCCTTTCACAAAGCTTCTGTTGTATTTGCGCGTCGCAAGCTCCATCAACTGGATATCCTCTACACCATCCAGTCGTACCCCGAAGATTTTAAAGAGTGCAAACGAGTCTTGACGGACATCGAACATAACCTTCGGGATCTGAGGGTGCTCCAGGACAGTTTTTAGAGATGGGCCGTTGGGTATGGCGGCGGAGAAGGTCATTGGGCCCAACGACAGTAGATCGACTAGAAAGGTTGTGTGGAGAGGTAAAACGTAGATTGTAAGGATAGACATACTTCCCCCTTCCGGGAGAGTAACCCACACTACATCTAGAAAAGTCGATGGCGGTTCGACCGATACGCCGCACAGTATCCTGATCAGTTCAATTAAGTCACCTATAGTGGAGATGCTTATGCAGCGGCCGCCCAGACCTCCACGGTCTGTTATTCTATGTGATCTTATAAACCTTGCGATATCGGCCTCTGCAGCTTGGGCAATTTTGAGGACGCGTCAGCTGTACACTCCTGCGTCTTCATAGCCTTGAGGGCTTCGCCATTTTTCATAATAACAAGGACAAATAAGAGATACATGGGTTTGAAATGCAGGAGTCCTACCTGACATTGTGTGATACCTGAGTTGTACAGGGAAGACCCGCTTATGAGCGAGTTATAATAAATGAAAATGATACAATAATCCTAGCGGAATTTCGTATGATGATGCTGTTAGTGATATAGTGGTGAAGATATTGGACAGATAGCCAGAGACAGTGGACGTAGTCATGGCTTGTTGAAGATGTTCCAACGGATCTTTATTCTCGTTCTGGCAGGTGCTACTGTATGCCCTCGCCCGCTAATCTATTACTCATCATCATTTATGTATTCATATGGGACGAAGTTGCATAATGTGTTGGTAATCCTTCGGTCAGTTACAATGCTAAAGCTTAGGTGTCCTGAAGACCACACGTAGACTTGGTTCATTCTGCCTCGTCCTAGTACTTTTGTATATATGCTCCGTGGATCAACAATTCTGTCGTTGATCATTTCACTCTTCCGTGTGGCTACATATATCCCTTGGAATTTGGGTAACCTATGTTTTGGTGGACATTTACTATCACTCCTTTACTATAGTATTCAATTTGGTAAGCCTTCATGGAATACATGGATGCATATAGTCTCACCGAGCTCCGTCTTCGTCTGACATTCAATATGGTGGCTGGTTTCAGCAGCCTATATGCAATGACCATAATATATTACTCATTGTTCCGCCTCTGTAACCCTTCATCGAGTAATAGGCCAACTTTGATTAATGAATCCTTTAGGGTTCTCACAATGTGAAGCACAAGAACCAAGGCTTCCTTAATGAGACCTGAGACATGAGTGATAATATCATTCAATATTCATACTTGACTAGGCCTAATGTGTATAAGCTAGAGATAGACCCTGGTAATGTCGAATTCACTGCTCATTAGACAGCCATGGTGCATATCACTATGTACCCTGTGCCCTGTCAATTCACTGCACCGGACCAGTGAGCAACCACTGAGCTCCTTCCCTGAATCATCACCCATTTCTCATCTACCTTTTCACCTTTCTCCCGTCCCCCCACTTACATACCATATTTTCCTGCTTTTCAATGGTACATTGTATGATTGCATGACCATCCTTTGTGAACTATAACAGCAATTTGAATACAACCAGAGGTCAGAATGACGACCAGACCACGTTCAACATCTCTAGACGTCTCTAGGAAGCGCCGGAGGCTGCTACAAGAACCTTACGACCCAACAAGCGAGCTGACACTAGAAGCCTATCTCCATCGAGCAGACCAATTCAGGTCAACCACCGATGACGAACCTTTACCGTATCCATGTCATATCGAGCCAGAGAATTCAGATATAAGGGACATAGTCCTCAATTGCCGTTCCAGTATTGAATCGATCATGACTGATCATGGCCATTCAGCAGACTTTGCACTTGACGTCGTCAACGCCACTAAGCCCGGATACCCCGGGGGCTGTGAGCCACGGCGGTATGTCCGGATCTCATACAAGAAAGGGCCGGAGCCTTTGCCCTTCTCTCCTGCGATGGATGACGTTGTGCGTTACCTGGGTTCATGCGGTATTCAACTCGACGTGGAAATAGTCGATCTTGATTATTGCTTCCGCCCCTCGCTCTTCCCTATCCCTCCCGAGCATCCTGCGGTGGATGTGTATGAAAGCTTTCACGCGGATCTTGTCAAGTTCTTAAATTCGACAATGCAACAGAGCTGGCGCATGCTGTCACTCTTTATGGTGGGTAGGACGTTCCAGGCGAAAGCCCCTGCAGTGACGGTATTTGTTGAACCGAAACTACGAAAAGACTGGAATTCAGTCCATAACTCAATTCGACAAATAATCAGTACTCATAACCTAGAGGGTATTGAGATAGATATCAACATCCTCCCAGGGTTTCTTTCGACCGACATAGCTGCTAGCACGGAGAGTATCCAGTTGTGCACTACTGGTAGAGACATGATGCATGAAATGCACCCCAACGGGCACCCGATACTTGGAGCCTCCATCGGCGTGCTTGGTGAAGACGGAGGCGGTACTCTAGGAGGATTAGTCTCAGCACGCGTGCATGGAAAATGGATTCCCTGTGCACTCACAAACTACCATGTGATACGGCCAGCCACCGATGCACCTCCATATATCACAGCTCAAGCGAACAGGATAGGTTCATCCGCCAGATTTCAGGACGAAACCAATTCGACAGTTGTCTATTTTACCCCCTCTGATGTTCGAAAGACTAGAAAAAGGCTAGAACGATAAATCAGAGACCGTGAAATCGCCTCCAGACAGTTAACTCAAAGGATTGAAAGGTGTGAGATGGCTTCCAAGGAAGTGCCTCAAGCTTTATACATAATGATCAGTCAGCACAAGATATGTGCTGAGGTTGCTCAGAGTAAATTAGAGGCGGTCAGGTCTATGCCTCGCATGCTTGGTACTGTCCTCTGTTCCTCTGGTAACGGAATCATCGGCAAGAAACCCACGATTGGGCTTTGATCCAGCTGGACTATGATAGCTTGCCATTCTACGGACCGAATGTGATGCCAGAGGTGCCAAAAGCCAGCGAGCCTCCTAGCTATGAACACGGTATTCTGATCATGCCATCGGGATGTGCTCTCGAATCATTTGGCAGGCTGAAGCGTGGAAACTGGTACCTTCGCGTGGGCAGAACATCTACGAGAGCAGGGATTTGCAATGGGGTCTTAACCACCTGTAACTGGGTAGGATCCGATAGATACCGGTTCGATGAGAATGGAAACCAGGTTGATCTTGGGGACTGGACAACCAAAGAACATTTGATCCTCGACCGGACTACACAGGGTGAGAAAGATATACAGTGTGAGTTTGGATGGCCTGGCGATTCTGGATCCCTCGTGATAGACCAGCATGGGAAGGTCTGCGGATTATATTACGGCAACGCCACGTCCTGGATCAGCCCGGAAAGTGTAACAATAAAACACGCGAGTGCTGGTTTGGCCATGGACATGACTGAGGTTCGCAAGGGAATTCGATTGAGGACAAGGGAACTTGTAGAGGGCAGGAAGACCCCTGGTAGTATTGTGAGACTTCCATTCTAGGGGACATACTGCCAGAGCTTGAGTATCTTTATTGGAATGTCTGAATGTTGCTCAACCGATATAAACGCGCTGGTTGAGTTCGGTTTATCAATTCTTTTACTTCTCGTAATTAATCCAGATCATTCTATTAAGCTACTGGTATACGGCTGACCAATAGGATCCTATAAACCTGAGCCTTTGGGCATAGTAGTACATAACTGAGTAAATACTTGAATAAACTCAGCACTCTTAATCCAGTTCGGTGGGTCTGCACTGGTTGGCAAAGAAGACTAAGCATAAGTGCTATAGATGTATTCTTGTCAACGAAAGACCTTTACACTGCCACACAGATAGCCCCATGAAGCTATAGAGTGGGGGCTAAGGATTATTGAGAATACCCAAGATTGACCCACTATATTCATCCACCTTCCACTGTTCCTACCTTGCTCAATAAGCTAAAACATGGCAGAAGACCTCTTGAACCTTGATATTGAGTGTCACCACCCACCCTCCACCACGGAGCAAACTGTCTTCAATATTCCTATCCAGTATCTCCCCCCAGACTCTACAACCCCACGCCAGGCAGCTCAGCACTACACGTTCTCCTCCTATATAAAAACATCGGAAATGACATGCAAAAGCGAAGCAGAGGCAGATTTCTGTGCGAGTTCTGGGGTCTGGTGTTCCGCATCGCTTATTAACTCGATTACCGAGATATACCGATGCAGCCTTTCATCAGACTCATTCAAGCCACACGCGAATTACCTGAAGCAATTCTCGACGAACAAGGCTCGTCGTGAATTGAAGAGATTAACCGTTGCTTATCGTGTGCCTGTTGCTGCTGTTTTTGAATTGTATGCGTCTGAGATCTATGAGGCGTGTCGAGGGCGTACGGGGACTCGGGTCCTGTTGGGGAGCTTTGGAAAGGGGAACCTGCGGCTGGGTATTCTATCCCTCGGTGGGAGTTTGGCGCAGTCGGTTTGTGGCACTGATTGGGCATCCTAGTGCCACGGGGGAGATGAGGGGTTTTTGTTTGGCTGCTGTTCGGGCTATGGATGCCACTGTGGTACAGATAAATGATAGTATGGGTAAGGGGCATGCTGTGGAAGGTAATTAGTCGGTGGGGGGTAGATTACAATTCTATGTCTGCTATCTTTTAAACTTAATGAGATAAAGAAAGGAAATGAAAATAGATATGGAAGGTAGGGCAGTGAATGATCAGACACGTGCAGTATCGTGACCTGTCAACGTTCTCCGTCATCAAAAGCAAGTCAACAACCGTCTTTTACTTTTCCCTCTGTTAGAGATTGTTAGTAAACAACAAATCATCCCCGCTGATGCTAGGGATATGTGAGAATCCGATACGAGGGTTACATGGTGCAACCGTGTCTTACCTATCAAAAATAAACTTTATCTCCTCTTTTTCCACTTTCATCTGCCCCTTGGACAAGTTGCTCTTTATTTGTTTGCCGCGACCGTGCATTCTATCAATATTGACTGGTCTCGGAGATCCCCGCTAGGTTGTATGGTGCTCATTTTGTTACTGGAGATGTTTGAATGGCTGGTTAACTTGTCACAGCTTCTGCAGTGACCCACTTTGTGCTACCGTCCCTGAGCTTGCGCTTGCTGTCTATGTGGCCCAGGTCATATATACTCGTATTCCGCACCTCAGATTGCCCCTTATTCTTATCTCTTGCGAAGCTATTCTTCAACCGCCCACCATGCAACAAATGCGCGAAATCAAAACCGCCAACTCTTCACAGGAGAATGGCGCGACGGGGGAAATGGATGCTGACGAGAAGCGGCTGGCCGAGATGGGCTACAATCAGGATATGCAGAGGAATTTCTCCGTATTCTCATTGCTCGGAGTAGCCTTTTCGCTGGCCAATTCATGGTTCGGTATCTCTGCGTCTCTGATCACGGGAATCAGTTCCGGCGGGACGGTGTTGACCATCTACGGTATCCCTTTAATAGCGCTTATTTCCACCTGTGTGGGGGTTACATTGGCGGAGCTGGCTTCGTCAATGCCAAATGCAGGAGGTCAGTATTTCTGGGCCAATGAGCTGGCGCCGACACGGTATTCCTCGTTCGCTTCATACTTGACTGGGTGGCTGGCATGGGCGGGAGCGATCTTTACCTGCGCCAGTGTTGCCTTGAGCTTGGGATCGGCTGGTGTCGGCATGTGGCAGCTCGGCCATCCTGATTTGTAGGTTCTTATTCACTGTGTCGATTTGCGCATCTGACAAGAATAGTGTTCCGAAACCCTGGCACTCCGTAGTCGGATACGAGGTCATCAACTTCTTCGCTTTTCTTTTCAATTGCGTCGGGAAACTGCTACCTACAGTGGCAAAAACGACGCTATATATCTCTCTCGTCTCATTTGCGGTCATCCTCATCACGGTCCCCGCCGCTTCACGGACGCATGCCGACGCCAAATTTGTTTTTGCGACCTTCAAGAACTCCACGGGTTGGACGTCCGATGGCATCGCATTTTTAGTCGGCCTCATCAACCCGAACTGGGTGTTTGCCTGTCTCGACAGCGCGACTCATCTCGCCGAGGAGGTCCACAAACCGGAACGGAGTATTCCGATCGCCATCCTATGCACCGTTCTCCTTGGCTTTGTCACTAGCTGGTTCTACTGTATCTCGATGTTTTTCAGCGTAACGAACCTCGACGAGATTCTCGAATCACCGACGGGCGTGCCAATTCTAGCTCTCTTCTATCAGGCCCTGCAGAATAAGGCGGGCGCTATCGTGCTTGAAGCTCTGATTCTGGTAACGGGGATCGGTTGCCAGATCGCCTGTCAAACCTGGCAGAGTCGGTTGTGTTGGAGCTTCGCGCGCGACCACGGCCTGCCAGTCTCTGGGTTCTTGGCCAAGGTCCACCCGACGCTTGATGTGCCGCTGAACGCGCACAGCGTGTCATCCTTTATCGTGGGATTACTCGGCCTTTTATATCTGGGGTCATCGACAGCGTTCAATAGCATGGTAACTGCGTGCATTGTTTTATTGTATATGTCCTACGTCGTTCCAGTTGTCTGTCTACTCTACAAGGGCAGGGATAATATCCCTCACGGCCCGTTTTGGCTGGGGAAGCTTGGCTTGGTCTGTAATTGGGTCGTCCTAGCATGGTCCCTGTTTTGCCTCGTGATCTACAGTTTTCCGGCAGTGTATCCTGTCAATGCAGGAAGTGAGTTCTTCATCTTTAACAATTTTGAGCAAGAATACTGACAGAATAAATCAGATATGAATTACGTATCTGCCGTATACGGCATTGTGGCGGTCATCATCGCTGTGGACTGGGTGGTGCGCGGAAAGCGACAGTTCCGTGGACAGACGGCCAGACACCGAGAAGCTCAAGGAGGACAATTCAGTGAAACAGTGCATTAGGGAAGTATAACAGAAAAAAAAAATGGACAGTTACAAAGAGTGCACGGCGCACTCTATAATCTATGTATCTACCGCAAAGGACAATAATTGTGTTACTAAAGACCAAATCCAATCATACTTAACTATCAACATAACGCATACAACTATCCCAGCTCAACCAAATCACCCAATCCCTTCATTCCACCAAGTCCAAGCCTAGCCATGATCCAGCCCACATCTAATCGGTATACTAAACCACAATCAGCCCACCCACTCACCAAATCCACTTACCCAACAGAGTAATAACAAAAAAGGAAAACTCACAACCCAGCAAGTGTAAACACGCCAGTCCCCACAGCCAAAGTTCGTGGTATCCATGCTCTTCGCCTTCTTCCGGCAATCCTCCTTCTGATAGCAACCACCTGCCTGGTAGTAGTCCGTCAAAGGATCACACTACATAATATTAACGAGCCAATCTCTCCATAGAATAGATATAGTGATTACATACCCAGAAGTCAGTGGCACAGTACTCCCAGTTCCGGCCTTGAGCGGCGTCAACAGTTGCATTCATCTGCTTCGCTTCGGCGAGGTCGGTACTCGGGGCGGCGAATGTACCAGCCGTCAAGGCGAGGGTGGTAAGGATGGAAAGTTGCATGTTTGATTTGAAAGGATGAGCAGATGATTCTTGAAGCGATTGGTGTGAGATGATTGTTTTGTTGGTGTTAGGTGCGAGAACCGGCTTTTTATGTCTTTTTGGTCATGGGGAGAGATGTGCTCCGAGTCTATGAGTAGGTGTGAATGTGATTGTCTCGCATGAACTAGTGACACTATTCAATGGATCGCCACTGTGATTTCAGATCATGTAGACATAGTTTGGTAGGTCATGATTCCCTATGTGGTGAATTTTTCAGAGATATCAGCTCTAGTCGTTAATAGATCCGTGTAGATCGGGAAATAGACCTTGGGGCTGAAGTGTGCGGCTGAGGCGGGGCTGGATCGATTCATTAGATTTATCATCTTAGGGCTGTTTTATGTGTAGGATATTCATGTTAGATTATGATATTTCTCGATAGAGTATTGTATTTCCTCACCTTAGATGCTATGAGCATACACTACGGACAATGTCATGATCATATTGTTTGGATACATTCACACCTTGGTTAATCAAAGAGAGAGTTCACAGAAAAAGATAGTGGATCCAATCCCAAGAACGGGTACGTCGATCACCCTTTAGTGTAAATCTTAGTGACCAACCAGGCTCTCAATGTACAAGCCCTAATGATGCACTAATGCAAGCTCGACCTCGAACTCCGGACGGTCTCCACAGAGGAATAGATCTTCACGGTGAATCAGGATTTCCTGGCTGGCTACGTGGTTCGTGCCGGATTGTATCTTGTCGATCGCTAGATCTGGTGTCGTTCGGGTTCTGGGTTCTTCAGATGTGATGTGGGAGGGTGTAATGGAAATTGGTGATTTATCAAGTATAAGCTTTGCTGGAGTCTCTGTAGTTAAGTGGAATTGTGCAGTGTTGAGGGATGCCTATTGTGTTTGTATATCGAGAGATCTGGCAGTCTGACGATGTCTCCTAGTCTGGTCTATATTATACACGTGTTTTGGCAATATTGGACTCGCAAAAAGCCATCGACAATGAGACGGGTACAAAGGGTACTGGTTCGGTCTGCTATTCTAGTGCTCTCTTGTGAACACAGCTTCTTTGCCACTCAACTACAAACGACTGTAACCACACCTTTGAATCCTCGATGATCTATCTATTAAATCTTGAAATCGAGCTACTAGTACCGTTTCAGGCTTACCCTTGTGCGTCTGACCGTAAGGCTGATCAGACTTCGCGACAAGAATATATCCGAACTTATCGGTCGAGTGCAGGGACGCCCGAAAGTTGAGCTCCTGAGGTATATGGCACGCTGTGTGCCCGGATACACCGCTGTAGCGGTCATCATCGCTGTGGGCTGGTGGATGCGAGGAAATGCAGTTCCGGCAATAAGCAGTCAGACACTAGGAGGTTCAGGGAGGGTAATGAAATGACCCTGGGATTTTTTATAAACCAGGGACAGACTCAAAGAACCAAAGAGATGGCTGTAGAGAGCACACAGCACCGTCTATGACCCTATATATCTAGCATAGAGAGGAATACTACATATTGAATTTAAACGCATACAAGTATCGTTTAACCTAATTAATGGAATAAATCCAACAGACCAAAGCCGCAGTCATCTCCCAAACTATATCTGACTAGTCTGTTAAACCCCCAATTAGCCTATCAGTTTCTTCCTTGGCATCGCTATCGAAAATTCGGGGAAATCTGTAACCCAAGCAAGTGTACGTACAGTCATCACAGCTAAAGTTCGTGCTTTCCTCAGTGGAGCTCGGCGGCCCTCTCGACGAAAATGTAACCGAGCATATCATTCCGGTGCTGGGAAGTCTTGAAGTAGAGCTCCCGAGTCAGATAGCAAGTTCCGTGCCCGGATACAAATGTCGCCGCGATGCATTTGTTATCCGCCTGGCAATGCTTAGCGCAGTCCTGGACCGTGTACGCCCGCAGAGGAGAACCGTAGTGCGGCATCGCATAATGGTCGCATTTGTAATGAAAGAACTCGCCTTGCACCATTCCCGCACCGGACGGCTGTGAGTGACAGCAGGTGTAGGAACTGGCATCGGCAATGTAGGAGTTGAGGCAGTTAGCCTGCGCGGTCGCGTGCAAGCTTAGTCCCAGGAGGGCGAGGATAGCGGTGTCTTTGAACATGATTGCTCGGTAGCACTGGTGATTAGGGAGCGGTCGCGGAGAAAATGTAAGATGGTTGGTGTTGTAAGCTTGGAGACTTTTGAGAGATCGGACGGGCTTATATGGTCGAGTCCTCGTTGCACGGGGTGCTGCGAAATTCCAAATGCTACTGTCTGTTCAGACTTTTCTGCTCTTAAACATTACATCATACATTTCATGTTTGCGAGATACGTAGCCGGGGTTGAGGCCGTGATTCGAAAGTTAGGGTTATATTGATCGCCGCATGCAGGTTGAATCTCGGACAGCGGAAGGAAAACTTCTCCACCGTTGCATTCGCATTCAGCACATATAATTTTGTCGTGTTTGGGAGAAATGGGACTTGGTATCATTTCCGTTGCAGTGCATAGTTCTCCACATTCATTACTCTGCATTTACAGGCGAACTAAGCCTTGAATTATGCGAGCTCAAGATCGTACTGAAAGCTAGTATTCTCCGTTTCAAGGATGTGAAATATCAGCCTTGTTGTATACCTTTTGTTTAGTATGTATTCAGGCCTAATTGGAGGAAGAACGCAAATGGTAAAGAAGAGGAAAGTATTGTACTAATCTAATACTTGGTGCTGTGTTTTGCTTTGAACTTGTCATAGTGTTTGTCCGTACCATTAATGGATATAAAAACAGAACATATCCAAGGGTTCACTAAAGATGGGTCTACAACTGCACATCCATTACACCTTAACTTGTTGCTGAGAATACTACATAGCTTGCAAGCACTTATGGGGTATCCAGTACATAGAATGGGTTGGTTCCATATTATCCAGCGGCCTACAGTAACTCTCCCTCAACTTCTGCAACTTCAACTATTTACATAGTTCAAAACAGTAAAAGTCATTTGCTTAATACATTATCATTAAACCTTTCGACCTATCATACTCTTTCAAAAGCCATCTACGATCTCGCAGTACATACTAGACACAATCCACTATCGATGCAAGCCATAAGCCCAAACATGGCACACCTCCATAATCCCTCCGAAAGCAACATATAACATAAACGCACCACAAACCAGATATATTAACCATTCACAGTTCTACCCTTCCGAAACCAATCCTCCCTATCAGCACTATTCTCCGCCTCAACCCTATCCACCACATCAGCATCAAACCCCATACCCAGATACAGCAATCGCATAGAAAGAAAGAAAGAAAGAAAGAAAGAAAACATACTGAGCCCGATGCTGCGCATCCAGTAAAGTAATTATCCGAGAGCAAAGCTCCTTAATGGTCTGAGTCTCCGTATAAAACTGTTCGGTGAGTGATCGGAGCTCTTTCTATTTACCAGATTAGCTCAGAATACAACACCTATGTATGGTCGAATGCCAGGGTCGTACCAGGTTCTGGGCGTCAAGCCCGTGGGTTTGCGTGGAGAAGACGAGAAAGGCTCGGTCTAGGCCCATTTCTGCGTCTTGGCATGCGGTGTATTTGCGTGGTTCGATAGTCGATGGTGTTGCTGTTGATAGGGTTGTTAGGAGGAGCATGGAGAGGGTTTTGGGGAGGTGCATGTTGTGTGTTGTTGGGTCTTGGATGAGTGGTTGGGTTCAAGGGGGGTGATGGGTGTTTGGCCGTGTTGAGCTTTGGAGATGGGTTTGGTGTGGGTGAGGGAAGTGGTTGTTATATGGTGTTTGAATTTCTCCTTTCTTTGGAGTTTGATGTGCCCAAAGGTTTATCTATTGTGAAAAAGGCATGAGAGTATTGTGACGCGCAACTTTGTGAGAGTCTTGCTATTGGGAATTGGAGCTTGTAAAGTCACATTTCTTATCTTTTGCCCGGCTGGAGTTTGATGGTGGATTGCGCATATGATAATGACACTAGATGTACACTTTAAGTTTACTCACTACCACGAAAGAGACTACATGTAGAAGACTTACAGCGCCCTGAGCCGAGCCGGGCCAACTCTGTACACATGAAGCGAAGGATATACGACACGTCACGCTCATAGGTTAAATTTAAGGTTGAAGTCCCCGCCTTTGCATTAGTGGAAGCTTATATAGGGATGGTGTGACTTTATAGTTGCTAGAGTTAGTTTGGGTTTGCGCTTATGTGCGAGATTATCACTTGTTAGTCGTAAATAATGACAGCGTGGGTATTGATGAGGCCATTTCGGGCGCGGTGACCCTATAGTTCAGATGGCTGCCAGGTTTGTTTCAAGGGCATTATATAGCTCAGTATTCTATCGAATTGAAGATTGATAATTGACAATGATAACAATAATTATTCTGAAGCTTGGAGCTCGTGCGTGATGTACTATACGAGACAGATATAACGCTAGTGGAAATTGTGTTTTGCATGCAGTAATTATTAGTCTGGCGAGGGAAAGCATTGTTTATTAAGGTTTAGAGAGATCATTGTCTTGATCCGATGGTGCTCATGAATATCTGGCCGCAGCCCATACCCCTTTTCATATCCTCGAACGTCCGCGCCATTTAGGAACAAGACTGACTAGAATTCAAATGAAGACCGCACACACCGTAAGTAAAAGTGCAATCTTAGATTCCTATGCTACACTTTATCACTTTTCCCCGTGGTATAAAACTGATACAGTGATAAAATGGCAATTGCGCGACGTAGAACTCGTGCCTAAAAGGTGACATGAGACAGAGTACCTCTTTAGAAAGCCCTTGTACCTGCCGTAGCCAAGTAAACGCTTGGATGTTCGTCTGCTTGGTTAGACTCATAATATAAAGCGTTAGTTCAGAGTGCGGCAACGGGCATATCACTCCGTGCTTCAATTATATTCAACCAGCTAACCCATTACTTAAAGAATTGTCATGAACGGTCTTCATTGCATAGTTGAAATTGAATACCCATCTCGATAAAGTGATCCTCGTCCCACTGTCCGTCTGTAAGTATTTGAATACACCAAATCCTGGATGGTTAACTCACGCGCTTTGTGACCACAAATCCTGTAATAATACCTCCCTCAGGACGTTTATCAAGGGATTGAAGATCTCCCCCAGTCATACCTGGGCTGCCAGATCCGTCATACGGATTGTGAGGCACAAACTGCTGTTTTCGACCGAGCGTTGTGACAACCTGGGTAATGTTAGAAATGGAACATAGTCTTACGAGAGGCGGAATACACACCTGCAAGCCGTATATAGAGCTGCAGTCAATGGCCCCTGTTGTATACGCTAAAACATCCGTGATGCGTTCCCCTCCTGGTCCGTCAATTGGAAAGGATGTTGCCTTCTCAGAGGTACATATGCCAAACTGTAGGGTTTTATCGGTGTACTTGAATGACATTCCAACGATCGGGGAGAGCTCATTTGAGACGTGTACTTCCATGCTGACGAGTGATTCCAGCCACTTGCCATCGGGCCCTCCAAAGTCGATATTTATCAAAGGGCGATAGTTGGTCCCTACGCTGTCGGGTTGGAACTGATAGATCCTTAGATTCTCATAGCTGGGTCGTGCGGACTGCCACAGATATGAATCAGGTAGGGTGAGATCTAGAGGGTAATCCCGCCAAAAGGAGTTATCAGCCATATCATCTAGTTTCTCATCATGAACGGTGCCAATAGCAGTAAGTTTATATGCCTAGAACCCATTAGTCATGAGTCATTAGTGGTGAAGAAAAGCTTACATCTGTTCCTGCGAAGAGATGATACAACCCGCTGTCCGAATGAGGAACTTGCAGGACCCCATAGCTCATTTCCTTATCATCTGTATCCCCAACCCATTCAGACGTAGTGTTACCGGCATAATGGAAGCGGATCCCCCGAACGCCTTCTGCGCAAAAGGCAACTTCGATTTGGTTGAATATGGTCCCAGGAGGGATATCGATTGTAACATGGCCGGTCAACAACTCATGTCCGACGGCTTGCCTTTTCAACAATCCCTGTGGATCGTCAGAGTTGTGATCAATACCGGAAATGAACACACGTCCACCTAGTTGCACGGTCGATATCTCGATTTCTCCGCCATGCAACATGGTGTGTGGGAAGTCACCGATCCGGTAGCGAGGTACGTGGCATCCATGCGGAAGGAAGTCGTCTTCCAGGCTACGATATCCCGTATAGATATTTTCCGCGCGCCATTGGAACAACCCTTCTGATACCAGCCACTTTCCAGGACTGAATTCCATACAGTTAGCCCGCCGCCCGCTAGGTTCTTTCGATCGTTCGGCGTCCGCTTCTACAACAGATGCAATTGGTTCCAAGAGCGCACGGATCCTCTTGCGGTTTAGCAGGGATAGCATTTCAGATGATTCATCATTGGCCTGAAGGATGGACATTGTGCCGCGATATAAACGGAACCAATCTCGCTTTTGTTCGAGGTCTGGAAACAGGAAATCCATGCTGTAGCCAGGAGTAAATTGTCTCTTCCAAAAGGACGGTGGTAGGCTCGAGAATATAACACGCTGTACAAGCTCTCGACTTGTGCATTTCAAAGCCAGCAGCTCAGAGACCGACAAGTATGATACAATCTCATGAAATAATTCTAAAGATAGCCGTCCGAAGGAGTGTTGGTACCCAATATTGCTGTCGGTGGACCTCGTATGATACGTAGAGTGATATTCTTGTGCGGTGTCCACATCTAATGCCTTCTCCTCTAGCTTCTCCAGTAGTGGAATAGCATATGGGTCCGCCCGCATGAGCGGTGGTATTTTCTCCATCACGGGCGTGTCATACACCTCTTGCCATTGCTCAGCACCCCCATAATCATGGCCAAAAGAGAGACTAGCTTGTAGCGGTGCTGGAGTGCAGTAGAACTGATCATACAGAGAATCCGCAACTATGTCTGAGTCGATCATATGCCACAGGCGATCCTGCAGCAGCATCCAGCAGGAGTCATGGAGACCAAAGCCGTGCAGCTCCGATTCTGTTCGCAGCAATTCCACATCGTCCAGCTCCGTTGCGTTGGAATAGTCTAACTCCTCGTCCAAAGGAGCGCAGAGAACATCGCGGGAGTCAAGAAATCCTACGCCCGTTACGAAAATTCTGTCAAACTCTTCCTTGGCCACGGCACGTACTTCGGCGTACCATGGCCGTCGGGTCTCGGGGATCTCCTCCAGTTCTTCACACAGGAGAACCACCCCGCATAGAGTGCAGTACTTATTGACTTGATTCAGGTGGTTGAGTTCCGGATCCATGATGTGGCTCTATATTTAGGGACGGACATGGAAGATTTATTCAAGGCGGGAAATGAAGTTTCAGATTTTTCGCGGGATCGATGATTAACCGCGCTCGCCAGTTGACGCTTTGATGCCAAGACCACTATACTTTTTGGAAACCAGAATGAGAGGTGTTTGGGTAGCTTTGGATTGCACTCTGCCACCTCCTTTATTTTGACACCTTCTAGCTTTGCCTGGCTCGGTTGAATAGTCAATAAAAGCTTTACCCAAGGTGTGGTTGGCACGGCTCCGCAATTGTAGACACCAGTAAGAACGAAACTCGCCTTGCTCCGTACTATAAATTGTAACCCTAACTTGGTTGACATCGCCATTATGAATGTGAAGTGTCCAGTCTGTACTTAGATTCAGAGTAGACACGGCCACAAAAGGCAAGAGTACTCGTCGAGTAAGGCTTTTCCTTATGGCGGTACAGTACTATTGATAATAGGCTGGGATCTTTTGCAGTGAGAAGCGCATCCGGATATACCAAGAGGGTCATTTCAACCACTTTCGCTGGCAAGTCTGCTGTCACTCCAGCGTTCCCTTGTCCGTTCTGGCCTTCGTCCAATAGCTTCCTATAGCTCCTATCTGACTAGCCTGAGCAGATTCATCGAGCAAAATCTGAGCATTACTGTTGACGATAGTGGTGTAGGCCATCACAAGCTGTCCAAACTTAGTTTTGCCGGGAATCTTTATTCCTGTATCAAACCCCTAGGTATGAATCTTGGTACTTGTAACTGCGTTAGTAAACCAAGACGCATTATTCACTTTAAATGAGTCAGCACTGTTAGTAGTAGGTGGACATGAAGAGTCTTTTGTTTTTGTTTAATTCTAACAAAACCTTGAGATTACGGTGCATGTCATTGTCCAGTAGCACCAGGGCGTTGACCACTAGCTCAGTGACGGCGGGCGCTAATGCACTGTGCCCTGGGGTCAAAGCGGGCTTGGACAGGTCCAACAGAGTCAAGGGATGTTGATCCCATCCCTTCGGTTGTCTGACAGGTGAACCCACCACTGTTCACTACTTTAGGCGCTCATGATTGGCCTCTTCGTGTTGTTTCTGAATAATGGTGAACTTTCTTCAAAGACTCACCATTGCTAGAAGCATATCCGCTTTACCTCGTTTCCACAAACCGTGGTTCTGGTACGAGCAGGCTGCCGGGTCAATTTTCCGCCATCACTTTTCCACTGAAGCACGTACTCTCTGCGAGGATTTCTTTCGGAACACCTCGCGGCGATGGATGTATGGTAGGTCTCTTCTGGCTCTAGCCCTAAGTTACTGACCTTTCGCCAGATTCGACGAAGCCGACCGCTTAAACGAACGATATGTCAAGTTTCGACCAAGAGAGCTCCAGCGAATCGCCGGCGAAGCATTGGAACAAGACTGTTGCCCCGACATCGCAAAGCTGGCAGAGGGGGGGTTCAACAAAGTGTTTATTCTGCAGGCAAAGAATGGCCGTGAAGTGATTGCACGAATCCCCACTCCCGTTGCCGGACCTGCTCATTACACCACCGCGAGTGAGGTTGCGACGATGGACTTTTTGCGAACTATTCTCAAACTACCAGTACCAGAGGTCTTCGCATACTCAACAACATCGGATAATCCTGTCGGAGCGGAGTATATTTTGATGGAGCGAATCGAGGGGGAGAGTCTTTCTTCACGGTGGCTATCTCTCACAACCGACGAAGTGAAAGACATCATGACTCAAATCGCAGATATGGAGAGAAAAGTTTTTGACTTCCATTTTCCTGCGCACGGAAACCTATATCACAAGAAGGACCTTTACGGGGAAATCCAGATACCCGTCGTGGATGATTTTGTCGTTGGTCCTGTATCTACCCGGCAGTTTTGGCATGGCGAACGAAACCGAACAGAAATAGACCGTGGCCCTTGTACACCTTCCCCTTCATACTTGGTTTTTTAGAAGAATCAACCGACATGACCTGGACTAATCACTTCCTAGGGCTTTCACCCGTGGACTGCGTCACCTCCGCAGCTCGCCGAGAGATGGCTATCATTCAGCAACACGCCAAACCCCAACCTCGACAGACATTCCTCCTACCAACTGACCATAACATCCATCCTTCCGAGCACAACTCGTTGCTCTCACAATTCCTCCAACTGGCGCCCCATTTAATCCGACCGGGCTCCCACAGCGCTCCAACGCTAAGACACCCCGATCTAAGCCTGAGTAACATTCTATTAGCACCCAAATCATCCAAAATCATCAGTATCATAGATTGGCAAGATGCCGCGATATTCCCACGCTTCATGCAAGCAGGCTATCCAGTATTTTGCGAGCACGACGCCTCTAAGCCTCAAAGTCTGCAAATTCCATCCCTCCCCGGTAATTTCGATGAGATGGATATCGATGAACAGAGACAAACCAAAGCCGTATTTCGCTTAGAAGAGGCCAACCTCTATTACACAGCCGCGACAGGTGTGCATAATGAGCAACACATGGACGTGCTGAAAACCCCTTATCTCGGAATGCAGCAGTATCTCCTGCGCCAGACAGGGTATCCCTGGGATGCGGACGTGATTAATCTACGTGCTGCGTTAGTAGGCATCACGACACCATCGGTCTGGAGTAAAATCTCCTCGGCGGAATGTCCAGTTGTGTTCAGCGATGAACAACGACAGACTGCTATGGCAGAATCAGAGGAGTGGAATGAGTCTGAACAGCTCCTGTTGCGGGTTAGAGAATACCTCAATATCGATTCGGAGGGTGGGACTGAGCCGGAGAACCTCGAGAGGGCAGTGGAGGGCAATCTCCAGTTCCGAATGGAAATGGTCAGGCAAGCAGAGCCGGACCAACGGGAGATCAGTTGGCGTAATTGGCCGTATAAGGATAAAGACGACAGTAGCATACCCCCTCAGATCTAATCAAATAGCGTAAGAATATTAGATGACAGAGCGACAAAAGTATTAAATCCTGGAAACGGGATACACCTGGATCGCACCTCACCTCTCCATATACTCTGAAATAACCTCCTACCTCTACTCAACCCCTTCTTATCTCTGAACTTCACTAAGACCTAACTTTCCATGAACGATTTGCACCTCCCATTTAGCTTCCGATATATATACCACCTCACCCTCCTATCCAATCATCAAAGCCAACAGTCCTAATCCGTACACTCTGTTCAGAACTTTAAAGTTTAATAATATCATTCCACCATATCCTCTATAATTATAGTATTATTAATAATGAGTAAAAGTACTACCAAATATAAAAATACAAACAATAGACCACTACAAACACCACCAAGAACCGAGTACCTACCACAGACACAATAGCATCTGACTCATCGATGATCACGCTACGGGATTCTAACAAGGAAGCAGCAGGATTTCACGAGTAATACGCCAATCATTACCATTCCTATAACGAGACGGAGGTTACTTGAGTCCGGTTAGCGATATTAAGACTTTCATGCAGTCCTTACTTGAATTTATCAGACAATTATAAATCCAGGATTTATCATTCTACTCTCATGGTGTGACTTGTTTTCTCATATCTGGTGCTAGTAGTATAGGAGTAGTTTAGGGGTGTTAGGGTTACTGCCATTATTCATGTACGCATCCTACCCTCGAAGGAAAATATATTCTGCCGATCACCTTATATATACTTAAACGAAGCCCCGAAGACCACTGTACAAAAATGCAATATATTAATCAATCAAATTATCTCAAAAATCACCCACAAACCACCCTATTAATATTTTCATCCATATACAAGTTCAAATAAACCAGTCATGTGCCTCATTTACCAGGCCTTGTTTCTCAACAGTCTGCCAATCGGTTAAACGAAATTAAGTACAAGATCACCGTGTCGATCAACGTCAGGAGTATAGCACGGGAATTGGATTTGGAGGTTAACGCAGCTGCGGTATATTAGGGCGGGATATTTGGATTATGTATTGTACTTGTGTCATCGGAGTTTGGAGTTCGGAGTCCGAAGTACGGACTCTTTTACTCTTTATCTATTTCGTACTTTGTACGGTGTATGCTGTACTTTATACATGGTGAAGTAGGGAGTATATTCGTTTTATTGTGGCTGTGCCTCTTACTACATTTTCAATGAGATTATTTGTGTAATATAAGCTAGAGTAGAAGAGTAAAGATTAAGAGTTTATAATTACGTAGTCTAAGTCATAATATACATCCTCTCTTCATGCATCGTATATACACTTTATCACTCACGAGGAAACCGAGGAAAACGAGTTTAGATGTACTCCCAGGCACCGACGGTGCCGTTGCCCTTGACGGCCATGGCGTCGAAGCCCAAGCACTGCTTGACGTTACCGCCGGGGACAGTAGCATTGTTGCGGGCGGCGTAGACCTGGTAATGGGGCTTGCCAGGGGCGGTCGAGTTGACGGGGCAGGCCATGAAGCCGTTGCCGAAGGACCAGTGGCCGAGGGTACCGTTCTTGCCGGCCTCGTACTTGAAGCCGGTGGTGGTGGAGCCGGGGGGAGTGTAGCCGGAGTGGGGGGTGGTGAAGGAGAGAGCGCCGGTAGGGTCGACGTAGATCTGCTGACCACCTGGGACGGCGACGTTCTTTGGCGGGTTAGTTGGGGGTTTGAAATTGGAGGATGGGGAAATCATACCAAGGCGTTGTCACCGATCAGGACGGTCTGCGTGGCCTCGGTGCAGCCGGGCACCTGCTCAGGGCAGTAGCTGCTGGGCTTGCCGCCGAGGTAGAAGTGGGAGTTGGCAGCGTTCAAGGTCAAGAAGTGGATAGGGCTGGCGGAGCGAGCGGCGACCACGCTGAAGCTCTCGGGAGAAGAAGCAACGCGGGGCTTGGCGCTGGGGAGCGCGGAGGCGGCAGCGGCCAGAGTAGCGAGGGTGAAGAACTTCATTGTGATGGGTTTATTTGGTTGTTTTTCTTGTGGTTTGAAATGCAAGAAAGAATTTTCTGTCTGTCAAGTTGACGGTGGGAAAGACCGGGTTTTTATAAGGACTAGTCTACCTTTTAGACTGTTTTGGTCTCGCTGATAAACTATTGCTCTTGTTGAATGAGACAGGGTCCACTTAATGACTGGTTGAAAGGCAGGATCGGCGTCTTAGCGCATGTGCTGCCTCGGCCGTTGTGGAGAATCTCTCTGCCGATTACCCAGGGTCTGCCGGTGTTGGGCCGCTGCAAGTGTGGCTGAGGAAGGATTTCGAACACTCAACTTGAGAAAAAAAATTTCCACAGATGTATCAGCTATAAATATCTACATGGGAAGAGACAAAACCTTAAAATCACAACGTCATGGTTACTGTACAGAGTAAAGTGGGTGCGGATCAGTATTTCCCGTGCAGAGGAAGATCCCGCGAACTTTGGCCGACCCAGACATCGATAGTGCCGTCTGGCATGACCCAATTCTGCTCCCGGGTGCTCCAGTAGCTGAGATCTTTGCGGCTGAGCGTCAATTCCACGGTTCGCTTCTCTCCGGGTTCCAGCGCAACCTTGGTGAAATTTCGCAGCACTTTCTCCGGAAACTCAATTGCCACTTTCTCTCGCTCAAATGTCATTTCCTCGTTGCTCTGATCCACGGGCACCTCGACCAAGTCACCGTCCTCCACGACCCTGGGGAACGACACATACGCCTGAACCACTGTCTGGCCGGCCCGACGGCCGGTGTTGGCCACTTGCACTTGAACCTTAGCCACGCCCTCGTAGAGCGAAGGGTTTCCTCCAAGACCGCCACCGGCCGGAGATGGCCGCTGGCGGAGATCATATCCCTCGGGGTAATGCGTGTAATTTTCCGGGGCGGTGCCGTCGTGCGATGTCAAATACGGGTAGATATACTGCCGCAAAGTGGGGAAGCCGACCGGAAATAGCACGCTGTCATTGATTGGAGGTCTTCTGTCGAACTCGGGTGGCGGCAGGCCGGGTTGTCGGGCAGCAGGCAACCGAGATTTCCACTTCAGCGACGACACTTTCAGTTTCGACAGCTCAAACGTGGTGTACGAAAGGCCAAATCCGAATTCAAATCGGGGCGTGATGTTGTGCTTGTCAAAATACCGATAGTCAATGTAGAGTCCATCGTCGAAGTCCACCTGCGGCACCGGAGCATTCGGTTCGTACAAGACCTGCGCACCGGGCCCGTAGTCTTCTAGACTTTTGCCGACCGTGTATGGTAGTCGTCCGCTGGCATCAACGTCGCCAAACAAGACATCGACCAAGGCATTACCACTTTCCTGGCCTGGAAGATGAGCGAAAACGACGGAATCGACTAGATCAATCCAGGGCTCCACCACAACGGGGCCGACCGCATGAACCACAACCACCGTCGGCCCGCCGCAGTTTCGAGCCACCATATCAATCAAAGTGTCACTGCCCTTCTGCAGAAACAAATTATTCCGGTCTCCTTGGATCCCGCCAGCGGAGATATAGCCTTCTCCCGAGTCAGCATTTGCAAACACAAGGCAGAGGTCTTTATCGTCGGCGTCGGTAGGGGTCACCATGTTTCGCAGATATGGAGTAACCTCCACATTCGTCTGCCAGGCGGCTTCCAACGCTTCCAGAGGGGCCACGAGATACGGGAATTCCACAGTCCCGCTGCCCCAACCGGTCGCCAGCGTTCCCTGATTGCATCCCCGATCGGGGCAGGCATTGGGGCCCAAAGCCGGGCCAGCATCATCGCCGTAAATTCCAACCCGATACCCAGTGGGAGTAAATCGGTTGAGAGGCAGGGTGTTGTTCTCATTCTTCACCAGTACAATTCCCTCAGCAGCAACCTTTCGCGCGATTTCGCCATGCCCGGCGCCCGCGTCTACATACTTATTAACAATACCATATCCGCCGTCGGGACTGCCTTCTTGCCACCAGCCGACCTGGTCATCTCTCCACGATGAGAAGTTCGGGCCGCCATTACCCTCCGGGGGCGGGCGCTCCCACTGGTCTTGCCCAAGGTGGTACCAGGCGGCTACTATTCTCGTGACCATGTCATTCAGTCGCTCCATGGGGATGGAAGTGTTAAGCACAGCACGAGTCAACTCACTGCCCCACAAGGACTTGCCATCCGCCCAATGAAGCCCATCGCCGGGCATGCTCATATCCAGCCCGCCCAAGGCGCTGTTGATGCCTGACCGCTGGGCCAGCCAGTCGGACTGCACAAAGCCTTGGAAGCTCAATTCATCTTTGAGGATACCGTTCAACAGTTTGCTGTTTTCACACGCATGGCTGTTATTGACCTGCTGGTAACTGCACATGACCGACGCGACATCAGCTCTGATACTTTCCGCAAAGGGCCAGGCGAAAACCTCGTGGAGCTCGCGGTCGCCGACATTGGACGACAGGGCAGTCGGGATACCCCACTCAAACGGTTGGCGGAAATGCTCCTGCTCGTTCATGAGGAAGTGCTTGGCAGTAGCCATGACACCATTGCTCTGGATGCCTCGAATGGTCTCCGCCGCCGCGACGCCCTGCAGGACGGGATCGGAGCCAAAAGCCTCCCAGTTCCGGCCACCGGCCGGCATCATCCCCAGCGGCCCCATGGATGGACCAAGGAGCACATTCACGCCCTTCAAGCGTGCCTCCAGACCCATGGCAGCGCCGCGCTCACGGATCAGGTCGCGATTCCATGTCGCGCCAGTCGTCAGGCCAGGAGGGAACGCCGAAACATGATCCGCGTATCGGATCCCCATCGGCCCATCCTGTAGACACAAAGAGGGGAACTTCACCCCCTCCGCGGGACCACTGTTACCCACACAAGGTCCCATTCTCCAGCCGGTCCCCGTCGTAACATTGACCTTCTCGATCAGGGACATTTTCTCCACCAATGCAGCCGCCTTCTTGTAATCCTCCTCCCACTCTGGTAAAGCTCCGCCACGCGGAGTCGGAAACCACGATTCCGCCGGAATCGTCGACTGTAGCCATCAGTATGCAAGCGATCAAAAAAGAGCGCCAAGAAACATACCCATTCCGGTTCCTTCTCAGACTTCCACCAAGCAAAACTCAAAAAGACCCATATCAGTAGACCCAAAACAACAGCGATCCCGAGGAGAATGCGCCACCAGTACTTGGTCCAGCCGGCTGAGCGCCAACCGGTGCGACCGCGGCCTCTCTTATGTAGTAAAGTCTGTTTTGGGCCTTTCCGAGCCCCCGTTCCATACCCGTCTGATTCGTCGTCGTCATCCGTCAGGTCGTAGTGTTTGCTGGCGGAGAGGAGTTGCTGCTCGGCTTCGGTCAAACTGTCCAGGTACGCTTCGACATCCCCGGACTTGCGCACGCCGGGTACATAAGTGTCGGGGCCGTCACGGTCTACGCGACGGAGCTTGATTTTCGATCCACCTTCTTCGTCGGACGGGTCGGACAGCGGTAGGGAGCCGGCGTCGGAGGCATTGTCGGTTAAATCCTCGGGAATTGTGTCTTGGACCGGGGTGTATTTCTGTTTCGTCGATGATCCATCCCGATCAGGGGGCGAAGGCATGATTTATGTACAAGAACGCATGGAAAAACTCAGTATAGACGGGTTGAGGAATTGAATGGAGAGATCGAGAGATGAAGAAAAGGAGAGAAATCGATGGTGGGCAGAACAAGGAAACGAAACCCCAGATTCAGTAATGATTGGTTTGCATCAGGGGTCGGGAGCCAATCAGGGGATGTGCGGAGGGTAAGATTACGAGTCCCGTTGGGATTCGCGGGATGATGTATGTTTGGATGAAGTTGTTATTCAGTATCGTTATTTATGTATGTATGTATATTTATATAGAAATAAATTGCAGGAAATCAAATCAAATGTCAGAAGACGAAGCTAAAATCTGGGGAAGTGTTCAGATGCAACTGTCGCTCAATCGGAGATATTTTGGGCCTGAAACCATGCCTTAGTTTCCAGGGACCTTCCTCTATGGGACTAGTGTCCTGTCAGGGACTGCTGAGTCATCGTATTGTTCTAGGTCTGGAGTCTGCCCCCGAATGCCGCCCTTTGTGATATTACAGTATACAAACGTAGCGAAACAAAATAATGTCATAATTGGTATTGAAATCAAATTAAAGGCTTCATGGTATAATCATACAGTTCATCGCAATTACAGTTTGGACGCCTGGCCCGCTGACGAGATCTCGTTATACAGCAAGCTCGTCAAGAAATCCGCATAATCTTCTCCGGTCACCTGTCCAGCAAAGTACCGCGCTGCGAGCTGGAACTTGTTGCCCTTGGGGCCCTTCTCCGCCAGGCTATCCGCCTGCTCCTTGAGCAACCGAAGGGCATAGGCCTTGTCCACCTTCTTGCCTTCCGAGGTGGTAATACCGTGGTGAGCCCATTGCCACAGCTGACTACGGGACACTTCGGCCGTAGCGGCATCCTCCTGTTAAACGTGTTAGCAATTATGACCATATTCAAGGAACCAGAAGTTCATGACGGATGAACGAACCATCAAGTAATTGATCGGGATGCATCCGACTCCACGAAGCCAGCCCTCCATATACGACAGACCGATGTTCAAGTTCTTGCGGATACCTTCCTCGGTGATCTTGCCCGGGACGTTGGTGTTCAACAGATCATTGGCCGTGACGGTGACCTCCTCACGACGGACGAAGAGCTGGTTCGGGGTAGGCATGTACTTGTTGAAGACATCGGAGGCGATAGCAGCCAGGGCGGGGTGAGCCACCCAGGTGCCGTCGTGACCAGCACGCACCTCGCGCAGCTTATCCGCACGCACATTCTCCATGGCCTTGTCGTTGGCAGCCTGGTTGTCCTTGATCGGGATCTGAGCAGCCATACCACCCTGAGGAACGTTAGTGTTGACCGTCGATGCGTCGGGATTTCACTTACCATAGCGTGAACGCCACGGCGATGGCAGGTCTTGATCAGCAATCTGACATAGGCGTCCATGAAGGGGACGGTCATGGTCACATCGGAACGGTCGGGCAGGACAAAGTTGGAGTGTTTGCGGAACTTCTTGATGAACGAGAAGATGTAATCCCAGCGACCGCAGTTGAGACCGGAGCTGTGTTCCCGGAGTTCGTAAATAATTTCGTCCATCTCAAACGCAGCGGAAATGGTCTCAATCAGGACGGTACCACGGATCGTGCCGCGGGGAATGCCAATGTAATCCTGCGCCAAATTGAAGACATCGTTCCACAGTCTCGCCTCCAGGTGCGACTCCATCTTGGGGAGGTAGAAGTACGGCCCGAACCCGCGAGCCACCAGCTCCTTGGCGTTATGGAAGAAATACAAACCGAAATCAAACAAAGAACCGGAGATGGGCTCGCCATTCACGGTAAAATGCTTCTCATCGAGGTGCCAGCCACGAGCACGGGCGATCAAAGTAGGTAGGGTACGGTCAGTCCGCAGCTTGTACTCCTTGCTTCCTTGTTTGAAGTCGATCTGGCGACGAATAGCGTCGTACAAGTTCACCTGGCCGTTGATCATGTTCTCCCAGGTTGGTGCACTCGAATCTATTTCGCATTAGCATCTTTGTTGCCGTACTCTTTCTTCCGAAGCCACATACCCTCGAAATCAGCCATGTATGTCCACACATCCGAATTCAATGCATTCACCACCATCTTCCGGTCGGTCGGTCCAGTAATCTCAACGCGACGGTCCACCAGACCGGGCGCAGGCGGTGCTCCCTTCCAGGCATCGTTGTCGCGAATGTGCTTGGTCTCGGGGAGGAAGTCGGGGAGATGGCCCTTATCGGTCTCAGCCTGGCGGTCAACCCGGCGCTGGAGGAGGGCTTTGCGAGTAGGGTTGAAAGTACGGTGGAGGATGGCGAGGAAGGCACAGGCGTCCTTGGTGAGGATCTTGCGGGCCTCGTTAGGGATAGCACCTAGGATGGTGACATCCTTGATCTGAACGTCGACTTGACTCATGATTAATCTTTGTCCTGGATACTCGATAAAAGAACAAAGTTGATGCAGCAGTCAAAACTCAGTTCAAAGTCAACAGGAACCGTCGGAGAGGCTACGGTCCATATATAAGGTCAACGCATCGGGGAACGAGTAGGACTACGTCAGAAGCAAGCACAACCGCGGTCCATGGGAAGGTTTAGGTTCATCTCCGATCGGCAACAGCTTCTGAGTGGATGGGTCATTGTTCGGTACTGTAAATGAGTATTTGCAGTATGTTTGAGTATCTTTTGATCCCTTTTCCCATCTGTAACCAAGAAGTATGTGTAATCGACGATAAGACCGGGAACCAGTCACAAGCCTGGAAGCTGGAGAAGCTTCCTTTGTCCCGTGACTTTACCGCGGAGAACGAACAAAACTGACCGGTAATACCAATACCCAGCGATCTCGGCCGACAATTCCCCACGTCCGCGAGAAGCTCCCCTCATCCGGGGGGCGCCGCAAACCGATAAGCGTTCTTATCACTTTACCCTACTTTATTAGACTATTCCATTACTTATATTACCTTATATTCTGAACTATATCTGATCCATATTTCCTGAAAATCTACCGTTGTCGGTCAATTGCCATTGAACAAGAAAAACTTTCAAAAAGGAAAAAGAAAAGAATATCAACCGCCATAACAACACTCATACTGTACGGTATTGTTCAAGATACATTGGATTTGAATTGAACCGAGGGAAAAGATAAACTCCCCGGACACCCGAATCACATCCACTACCGCGGCTCAGTTAAACGTCACTATGAAACCCAGATCTTCTTCGGATTTGCCTGAGGCCGTCATCTGGTCCGGTTGTTTCCGAGAACTTCACGCGGCGATAAGATAACCTATAAACCCTATACATCAGAAATATACATCAGAATATATATCGAAAACCAATGCAATAGCAGTGTCCATCAGGTCAAGTGAAATATCCATCCTTCGTCTTTTCAAAACCAATCACTTTCACTCTCACTTTCTATTTTTGTCGTCTGGTCCAAGTTCCATTCGATCGAGTAAAAGGAAAAGAGGGCACAACCTGACATGTGAAATGAAAGCATGTGATATCCATGCGCCCTGAATTCCATTGGCTCCAACTGCGGTCGGAATCGCTCGGAGACGTAATTATTGGTCTGGTTTGTAACCGACATTCTTCACCACCAGAAATTCTCATGGATTTATTGCTTTTTCATCGCCGGCAAACTAGACAGGAGTCTAGACCGGGTGCAGCCTTGACTGCGAAATACTGCCAATGGCGATCACCAGCAGAACCTGGACCATGTTCAAGCAAACAATGCTCTCGAAAGATTTATCTACCAGAGAGATACCTATACGGGTACCTGCAATTCGTGGATAATGATTCAGCCAGCCGACCGTCGAGCTATTCAGCTGCAGTGTAACTTGAAGTCTTGGCCATGAATGGTCTCCTCAGAGCTCTAAGCTTTGAGGTTGTCATCTCAGAACTCGAGGAATAGTATTGGTGCTCGGCGAGCTGTTATAGCAAATCGTATATAGACTTGTGGATGTGAACGAACGGTATTTATATCTATGTATAGAAGAGGTTCAGTTAGAGTTTAACCGGTAAATACTGTACAATCAAGGCCATCGCGAGGGGTTCTGAGAGGGCTTCCCTTAACCCGTGATCGTCGCTGCAATTGCTGTCTATATTGTTTCATATGATTGATAGGACAGGCACAAGGCTCACACAGCAGAGATTTTACACAGTGAGCACTAGATCATAAATCCTATATTACGATTGTTTACTCGAGCATGGATATAAAATGTGGCGAACTAGATTGAAAAGTAGATATCATGACTGATAAATTCATAGCAAGGGATACAAGACAATTACCAAATACTATAAAGTAGAGACACTGATGACAAGAACCAACCTGGTCCCAACATGGTGTTTGATGGGACCAATGCATCCTTCTTAGGAATACTCCTGTTCCTCTTCCTCTATACGTACAGCAATCAGCTTTGCACAGAGCCCGCGGCGAGTTCGTCGGATGAGGACCCCTCTAGCCGTTCTCGACACCAGAACACAAACCCCCAATGACGGAAAGGGCTGTATCGCGACCGACAGAGATGGACAGACGCAGATGGATTGCCCCGTTCCTTGTCTAAGCCTCAGGCCTACAGTAAGCTGGGAGAGTTCCAGTCGGCATCGGAGAGAAAGTCCGCTCCCCTGCCGAGAAACCTTTGATTATAATCTCTGGGAAAGTCGGGCGTATGGAAAGCAAAGCTCAGAAGCTCTGCAGGAGTATATCCCGAGCGTATAGTGAAGTTTTTGTATGGGAAAAACTCATACGGTTTAAGAGGTGAACGAATCCAGCGATAGAGGGTCTTGAACCCGTTGTCCATGAAGTCTTTTTGATGCTCCTGAAATGACCCTGGGGATGTGAATTATTAGTGATATCCTATATGGTTAGAAGGCACTATACATCTGGCGTACCTGAATGTCCCTCCGTCCTCATTACTAATTCATCACGCTCAGTACTATTCTTCTTGGGACAAACATTTGGAAAAGCATAGTATATCCAAGAGATATACTCTTGTGCACACCGCCTCTCTTCTATCTCCCAAGGTGGGAAAAGGGTGATAAAGTCGTGCCCCTAGGAGGAAAGAGGAATACCATTTGGGAAGGATTCATGGTTCGTGAGAAGACGATGTATCACTGTTCTATAGAGGGCTCGCTGCATTCGAAATATTTCCGATGGTTGGAGAGCTGTGTTAGTATCTAACGATAATGAAAGGCGGAGCAGCAGACCGACATGAAAGCGAAATGTAGAATACGGCCTGAAATAGGGAAACATATAACCACCGTTGTAATTCTTCATGTCTTCAGGATATAACCAGGGCATAACCGTGAAGAATGATTGTACCATATCACAAAGAATGTTTTCCATGATTATATGTAGCCGAGCCATTTCAACCACTTCGTCATCAGTGAGTGGGGGGAGCACATCATAAACATTTCTCGCTGGGACGTCGTGTCTGTAATTAAGACATGTGCAGATTGACTGTATTTTTTGACGTATATAATGATATTGGGAAAGACACTTTGGTAGCTCAGAGCTATCCCTCGTCTTAACCATAGTCAGGTTTTTCCGCCATCGCCGGACAAGTACAACTGCTACGGCCTCGACTAGAATTGGCAGCTGTAGGCATTGCTTTAGTGCCACCGATAAGAAGCGTATTCGTCGGAGTCGGTAAATAGCATGGAACATGGGACATGCACGGACTAGAGACTTTAAAGTACATAGATCTGATTTCGCGAGCCGGATCTCCTCTCTGAGCTCTGCGGGTAAATGATCCATATTGAATGATCCTACGATGAGGACATCTAGTATAAGATGATTAAAGTGGAGCTTGCAGAATCTAAAATGGAATGGAGTAAAGGTTATATGTATGTTGACCATTCGACTAAAGGATGCCATCTGCCAACACCCTAGCCCCACCTGACTCAACAATATATTATGGACTCGCAGTGTAGATACCGAATAGGAAGAGTAAGAGAGGAATGTTGCAGTGATTAAAGAGAAGGAGAAAAGGAGTTGAAACATCTTGAAAGGAATATCGACCAGTCGAAAGGTGCCAGCTGAGTCCTGACACGTAGTGGCACCTTGGCTCCTGAACAATATACAATGCAGCAATGTGCAGATACGGAATACCAAAAGTAAAGTACGGATGTTGCAGTGATTAAGGACGAAGAGCGAGGGATATGGACCATCATGAGAAAAACATGTTCATTGATTGAATTGCTGGTTTGATATTCTAGACTCTGCTCCCCTGAACCATGAAACCTAGGCAGGACTTCTTTGTTCACAATGGAAGGGCCATCTACCAACAATAAAGACCCCATGATTGATCCATTATTCCTTTACTGTTACAGCTGGCGACGACGAAACCTCTTTCAAACCGCCTTTGTATCCCGACCCAACGGTAGTCCCTGATTGCTCATCGAGTAGTTGTCGGACATGGTCGTTCAGCCAGTATCTGTGCAAAACGGAGTTGGGAATGTGACTGGCGCCAGCAATCCAACCAATGCACTGAGATCCGGCGCCACATTGGCATTTGAACGGCTGCACCATAGTCCACTCAGTGCTCGGGTAGAAGAAGGATAACTCGTCGCCGACCGCAAGAGCACGGTCATCCGAGACGCGCACCTCAAAGCGCGTCATGTCGAAAACTAGACTCGGCGAGCAGGAATGATTGCAGTAGACGAGGTCCGAGTTCAGTTCGATCCGCGCATTCTTGCCCACAGCAACGGAGCTGTACGTGTCGCTGTTTTCCGGGGTAGCAGTGGTGATTTTGGCAAACAGGGCTCCGGCAGGGAGGGAAATCAAAGATCGAGCTGAGGATTGATAGGGTTGGTCCCCTTTGACGACTTCCAGTTGATCCGGATGACTCGGCTGGTTCCAAAAGGGTGTAAGCTCAGGCATTGTTGAGGATAGAAAGTATTTTTAAACAAAGATCTGCAATTAGTGAATGGTGTTTGATGAAGCTTGACTGCTGGTATCCATGGGCTCTTATATCTTCCAAATCTGCAAATAGCCTCCAGTGGTGTTATTACATTAACAACCTTGCGTTACTTTTTGTCTAGCTTTCAGCTGACGCCATATACTATTAATGCATTCTGCAAGTCTATGATGCCTTGTAACAACGATGGTCTTTTGGACTGACAGGACTATCCACCAATTACGACTCGTGGCAATGGGAGTCTATCAGTAAGGGCTCACGCTTAGCTGGATAAGCTGAGAATGAGACAGATAGCACCTTTTCCCCCATAGCGAAGTGCAGCTTACACAAATGGCTATACGATGACTTCGATTTCTAACCCGACCAGCTTCTGCCGTGACAAGGATTGGATTCATGAAGTCACATAAGAAATTCGCATTTGTTGTCTTTTTGCAAACTGATAAGCCAGGGCTAGCTGGCCATTCTCAGCTTGATTCTAAAAAGCACAGATTTCATAAAGCGATACCGAGCTCCTCCGTTGAACGCCAAGAGAGCTGATATCCTTGCAGATAATTGATGCAAGGCTCAGCTCTGGTGGACCCGCTTGCGTGATATAGGATATGCCGGCCATTACTATGAGTATTAAGCATTTAGAATGGCTGCCACTCTGGCAAATGATTAAGATTACGCCATTGGAGATGACTGCATGTTTGCTTGCCTTCAGCTCCTGCTAAGTTAGACAGCCAATCATCCGGCATTGTGCTTCCACCTCATCGCCAATCCCCCATACAGTGGTGACGAATGCTTAGGAGATGTGCGCCCTTTTTGTTTTCCAGTCGACCAGGCAAAGGCAGGTTCAGAATTATATACAAGCATTCCCTGTTTAGAAGAGAAAGCAAAGCCCGGTTACTACAACCCTACGTTGTGTCATATAATCATGGAAAATCTTATGAGACTTGCATTTGAAACCGTAAATTGTTCAAAGACAATTATCTACAAACGCACACAGTACAATAAAGTATGGGCGACCATCGACCGTATCTGATCGAAAATCCAGGGTTCGAACAGTCGTGTCCTTTCCCCCGGATAAATGATAATGGAAGTACAGACGGCAGAGAGGTGTACGCGGTCGTTCCTGTGTCAATAGAGCAACCAGAAATTGCGCTCTCTTTCTGCAAGGGGCATGCAATCAAACCCTCTCAGCTCGCGCAAGCATGCTGGGCGGTGGTGCTGCGGACATACACCGCATCCGAGTACGCGGCATTTGGTTATGTCGATGGAACAACAAACGCGGATACAAGGCTTGTATGCTCCTTTGACCTCAGTGATCGAAACTGTACAGTCTTGGAAGCAATCCAAAATGCCAAGTACATGGACGCTACACAGATGGGGAAGGGGAATTGGAACACCGGGATATTGTGGAATTGCGCCGAGGGTCCTGTGCAAGAGGTAAGCCCCGAAGATGGAACATAATAAAAGTGATATGTGTAGTTAATGCTGGCGATTAGCTTGATGTTTACGTCGATGCTACCATATGGGGCGACAGTTGGTCACTACGACTAGGTTATTCTAAATGGATCTTATCAGACCGACAAGCGAAGACTGTGTCTCACGTTCTTGGCAATGTCATATCTGAGGCTTCTCGTGGCTCGAAGATCAAAGATATTGAGCTATGTACGTCGCTTAATATGGTACAAATAGCACAATGGAACTCGACAGTACCCGAAGTGGTCGAATCATATGCGGATGAATCAATTTTATATCAATGTAAGAATAGACCTGATGCCATAGCGGTGTCCGCGTGGGATGGTAGCTTTGCCTACAAAGAGCTGGACAGTCTGTCATTCCACTTGGCTGAGCACATGCGACACTATGGCGTTGGGCCGGATGTATTTGTACCGATCTACCTGAACCGATCGCGATGGTCGGCGGTGGCTATTCTCGCTGTTATGAGGACTGGTGGAGCATTTGTCCTCTTAGACTCTACTTATCCTAAGTTGCGCGTGGAAGAGATATGTCGCCAACTTCAGTCGACAGTCATGGTATCCTCGAAGGCTAGAGCTACGCATGTTAAGGGCATAGTGAGCAACATTATTCTGGTTGACGAGCTACACTCCGTATGTCAGCAGCCTCTAGTATATGTGACTGATACTGCTTCGACAAGGAAGCCGTCCAATGCTCTCTATGCGATATTCACATCAGGCACTACCGGAAGCCCCAAGGGGGTCATCATTAGCCATACGTCATATTGCTCTGCAGCCAAACATCAGGCTCGTCTTTTCAGGTTGAATGAGACTAGTCGAGTCTTACAATTCGCTTCCTATGCCTTTGACATCAGTGTCGCGGAGCATCTACTCGTACTAATGGTAGGCGGACGTATCTGTATTCCCTCTCAGGAAACACCATTATCCAGCCTTCCTGAGTTCGTTGCAAATTTTAAAATCACATTTTGGCTCTCCACACCGACGGTAGCTCGACTTCTCAAACCCCGGGATTTCAGATCGCTGGATATACTCGTCTTGGGAGGGGAGCCCCTTTCCTCCGCCGACCAGCAGATGTGGAAGGACCACGTACAGCTGGTGAACTGTTACGGTCCAGCTGAATGCTCAGTAATAGCAGCCGCGAACCCTAACGTTGGCCTTGGCAATGATGCTAGAATTATAGGCAAATGCCTAAATGCCCTCTGCTGGATCGTCGACCCCGACAATACAAAGCTCCTGCCCATTGGGGCAATCGGGGAACTCATAATCGAGGGACCGATTGTCGGTAGCGGATACCTCGCGGACTCTGTCAAGACTGCCGAGTCTTTCATTACACCTCCAGACTGGAGGTTTAGGTTCTTACCGGGACATGTACAGTGGCCCATGTACCGGACGGGTGATTTGGTGCAGTACATGAGCGATGGGTCCATTCGGTATGTAGGTCGCAAAGATGCCCAGGTCAAGATCCGTGGCCAGCGACTTGAACTGTCCGAAATCGAGCATCATCTCCGGGAATTCCTTCCAACAGCCACAGACGTTGCTGTTGACGTCGTGAATCCGATAGGAAGCGACGGAAGTCCAATTGTTGTCGGGTTTATCTTGGGAACCGACATGAATGGCAACGAGCAGGATGATATATTTGCCACTCCAACCGAGGAGTTCCAGGATACAGCCCAGAAAGCGCTATCAGAGCTAAAGGGCCGCCTACCAGGGTACATGGTACCATCTCTTCTCATACCTTTGAACATTATGCCGATGTCGCGTTCAGGGAAAGCCGATAGGAGACGCTTGCGGCAGCGGGCTTCAAGGTTGTCAAGGTCAGAGTTAGAGGTATACACTAGGGAGATGGTAATCCAGCGCCCGCCGGCATCGGAAATGGAGACAATCTTATACCGCATTCTGCAAGATGTCCTCCGATTTGAAAACTTTGGCATGGATGATAACTTCTTCAATCTGGGGGGCAATTCAGTTCTCACAATGAAGCTTACGCAAGTAGCACATCAGGCAGGCTTTGATATACCCGCCGGGAAAATATTCCAAAACCCAGTATTGGCCGACCTCGCTATGGCTATGGTGCCTAGAGGAAATAGTGCAAATGTTGAGCCGTTTGCTCTTGTGAGAAAGGAGGCGCAAGATACTATTAAGCAAATGGCTAATCTTCAATGCGGTCTAACATCAGTTGAAGAAATTGAGGACATCTATCCAGCTACGCCCATGCAAGAAGGCATGATAGCACTGTCGGAATCCAGTTCCAAGCTTAATTACGCAGCTCGATCGGTGTTTCTCATCTCGCGTCATATCAGTATCGACCGGCTCAAGACTGCGTGGGACATGGTGATTAGGAAGAACCCTATTCTCAGGACCAGGCTCATTGGCTCCGATGATGACATGGTATATCAAGTTGTAGTACGGCCGGGGACTACCTGGCAGGATGGTGAAAGCCTAACTGACTATGTCAAAAGTGATTCTCGAGATAAAATGGGGCTCGGAGATCCGCTTCTACGACTTGCCATGATCATGGAGAGCGGAAAGAAGTATTTTGTTCTAACAATTCACCATGGCCTGTACGATGGATTTACGCTCCCGATGATTCTGGAGCATGTAGAGTCGGCGTACTATGGGGGAGAAGCCCAGTCGGCTCCATTCCGGTTATTCGTCAAGTATCTGGATAGTCAAGACACTGGATTAATGGAAGAATACTGGAAGAACGAGCTGACAGATTTCGTGGGGCCTTTGTTTCCCAGCTTGCCGTCTTTCAATTACAAACCCAGAGGCACACAGAGTATGGCACGAACGATGTCCCTCCAACCCGTACGGCAGTTAGGCATCACTACTGCATCTGTCATTCAACTTGGCCTGGCTTTAGCTCTATCCCAGTTCACCTGCTCAGATGATGTTGTTTATGGCCTCACAAGAAGTGGAAGGGATGTATCTGTTTGTGGGATTGAGGACATCTTAGGCCCTACATTGACTTCAGTACCACTGCGAATTAAGCTACAGCAACAGAAAACTATCAAAGGGCTGTTGCTTTCAGTTCATAAGCAGACAACTGCACTCATGCCATATGAGCATTTTGGATTGCCAAAGATTAGGCGATTAAACGAGGGTGCAGCTATAGCATGTCGCTACCAAACACTTCTGATCATTCAACCATACCAACAGCAAAACGCATCGACTATCTGTGGCAATGTCAGGGAGGAAATGTCAGAAGAGATTGTGGACAATTATGCTCTCACACTGGAGGCGACCCTGGACCAGGGTGACCGGGTGCATTTCGGGGCTCTCTACGATCATGCAGTTATTGCAGAATCCTTCATGACAGCGATACTCGATCAACTGGACCATTTCCTCACCCAGATTACATCAAACTCAGACAGGCTAGCAAGTGAGATATTCACACTTGGCTGTCGTCAACTTCAAAAGATCAGCATATGGAATCACCACGTACCATATAGCATAAATGCGTGCGTCCAAGACTTTGTTTGTCGTCACGTATTCAGTAACCCGGACGCTACTGCTGTAGACGCCTGGGATGGGAATTTAACATACAGTGAGCTGGACATGCAATCGGAAAGATTAGCTATTCAGCTCCAACGCTTAAATGTTGGTCGTGGAAACTTTGTCATGGTCTTCTTGGGCAAGTCCTATCTCCAGGTGGTGGCAATGATGGCAGTCATGAAAGCCGGTGCCGCATTTGTTTTGGTAGATTCATCGCAGCCTATATACCGACTACAGCAGATTAGCAAAGATACTAGGGCAATATTGGTTGTGTCATCTGACATACACAAGAACCAAGCAGCCCATCTTGGTCCCGCAGTGCTCAACATGAGCACATTTAGTGGTGAGACTTTACCTAGATTTCAGGCCGATGTTAGACATGTGTCCGTAGGCCCAGACGATCCGGTATATGCTATCTTTACCTCAGGATCAACTGGCCGACCTAAAGGCGTGGTAGTGCAGCATCGAGCCTTCCTTACCAGCGCTGTGATCAATGGCGCGGCACAGTATGTTGATAAATACTCTCGAGTGCTCCAACTGGCCTCTTTCTCGTTTGATGCATCCATTGCCGAGATCCTCTATCCTCTTGTTCACGGCGGTTGCGTCTGCATTCCATCGGACAGCGACAGTCGTAATGACCTGGAAGAGACAATGAATGGTTTCCACGTAACATGGGCCACAATGACTCCCTCCTTGGCTCGTGCTCTATCTCCGAAGAAGGTGAAGACCCTACGTACCTTGGCCCTTGGTGGCGAAGCCATGACCGCAGAGGACATCGAAATGTGGAGCCATATCCAGCTAGTTAACGGGTATGGGCCCGTGGAATGCTGCGTTGATAGTATTGTACAACCTGTGATTACGCGGAATTCCGATCCGTCGAATATAGGTCGAGGGATGGCGGTTGTTCCTTGGGTTGTCAACCCTTCTGACCCGGAGATCCTGCTCCCTATTGGAGCTATTGGGGAGCTTGCTTTGGAAGGCCCGATCCTAGCTAGCGGCTATCTTGATGATGAGGAGAGGACGGCTGCAGCGTTTATTGAATACCCAAGTTGGCTGCGTCAGCTGCGACTGGGAAAACGTGGACGAGTCTATAAGACTGGAGATCTGGTGCAGTATAGACCTGACGAGGATGGAACTATTCGCTACATTGGCCGGAAGGACCACCAAGTCAAGCTACGGGGCCAACGGATCGAGTTGGGCGAGGTTGAGTATCATATCCGCCAATGCTTACCTCAGAATAGGAATGTGACAGTGGAAATTGTGACACCAGAAGATGGATCGTATTCCTACTTGGCTGCCTTTATCATCTGGGATGATGTGCCGTCTGTATCCTCGTCTACACCAGATAGCGTTTTTGCTGATACAACTTCACAATTTCAAGCTGAGATACAAGCCATTGAGATGACCCTGCGAGACCTGCTTCCCAGCTATATGATTCCAACATCATTCATTCCATGCACACACATGCCACTCAGTTCAGCCGGAAAGGTCGACCGACGGAAGCTAAGAGAGGACGCGTCAAAGCTGTCCAGGGTTTCTCTCAGGAGATACCGGAATGTACGTTCGCATAAGCGACAGCCAAATGGCCCTGCTGAAACTGCATTACACAAAGCTGTTTCCAAAGTTCTGAACCTACCGGAGCATGAATTCGGAACGGAAGATAATATCTTTCATATCGGATTGGATTCAATAACAGCCATGAAACTTGTCAGTCGCCTGCGAGAACAGGGATGGATAGTTACAGTAGGAGATATATTCATTCACTCAACTCCAGGACGGATCGCCCAGGTTATGAAGATAAGTGATGCCGATCCGATCACAGCACTTGCACCATTTGCATTACTCGAGCCGGGCCCACGACAGGAAGCTATAAAGTATGCAACTGAGCAATGTCATGTCAGGGAGACCAGGATTGAAGACATGTATCCTTGCACGCCTCTACAGGAAGGGCTACTTTCATTGAGCATGAAGGAAAGCCTGGATTACATTGGAAAGTTCGAATTCAAGCTCCCTGAAACAGTTGATCTGGAACGTGTACGGTCTGCATGGCAAGCTGTGTTTGATGTTAACCCTATTCTCAGAACGCGCTTTGTCCTGGTGCACTCTCAGTTCTTGCAAGTCGTCTTACGCCAGCGTCTACAATGGAATAGGGTACAAAGCCAATTGTTGATTGCACCAGGGGAGCCCCTAGCTGGAATTGGAATATCAAAACATGGTGGAAAATACTGTCTTGTCCTCTGGTTGCACCACGCGTTATACGATGGCGCTTCAGTGCCATTGCTGTTGGAACAGGCTGACGCAGCATTTCATGGACAAGGACTGAGCTATAGACCCTTCAACAAATTCATTGAATATACAGCCAAGATAGATGCTGCGGCCTGCAAGACATTCTGGACAGAAAGGTTCCGAGGCCTGGATACAGTAATGTTTCCAGGAAGCCGTGGCAGGGACTCAACAGGTGCACGTACGACAATAACACACAGAATATCTATTCCAACAAGCAAATCAACCTTTACACTGTCAACCATGATCAAGCTAGCCTGGGGGATAATTTCAGGGCATTACGTGGCATCCGATGACGTAGTATACGGATTGGTCTTAGCAGGCAGAGATGCCCCTGTTCCAGGAATCGATTCAATGACAGGTCCAACAATCGCTTCTCTTCCTTTCCGGATCCGGCTATCACCGGAAGCCTCTGTTCAATCGTGTCTAGCCACAATCCAGCAGCAGTTGGTCGAGATGGTTCCTTATGCCCAGGCTGGACTGGCAGCGATCCGATCTATGAGCAACGAAACTGCTGCCGCGTCAGAATTCCAATGTCAACTTGTGATTCAACCAGCGGACGAGTGCCCTGACCACGGAATGTTTCAATTATCTTCCGAAGGTGGTAGCGAACAGCTGGACCACTTTGCCAGCTACCCAATGTTACTTGCTTGCTCAATAGCAAACAATAAGCGAACAGTCACGGTGACGTGTAATACAGATGTGGCTCGCCTGGACGAGGGAGAGGCTACGATGCTAATGAATCAATTTGGAAATGTGTTGCAGCAAATCGTTAGGAACGAAGAACTCATGCTCCGAGATATCCAAGTGATCAGTCCGCAGGATGTTGCACGTCTCAGGGTTCTTAATCAATCGATGGGACAAAGGTGTGATCGGTTAGTGCACGAGCTAGTTCTCGAACGATGCCATCTCAGCCCGGACACTATTGCTGTCCAGGCATGGGACGGGACAATTTGCTACAATCAGCTAGCAGTAGCGTGCTATTCATATGCTCAGTATTTTCAAATGGCTGGGATAAAGCATGGTTCTGCGACTGTAGTATGTTTAGAGAAATCTGTGTGGACCGTGGTTGCTATCTTGGCCATTCTTCAGTCAGGTTCCGCTTGCGCATTGATTGATCCATCTCATCCAACTTCGAGAATACAGGAAATTATCACACAGACTAATTCCAGCTTCGTAGTGGCTTCCAGACAGACTAGCCACCTATTCAATGACGTTAGCTTGAAGGTTGTGACCGTCCCCCCTGAGACTCCTGGTGACTCAGTGCCTGCACTACCGTCTATGCTGCCAAGCATTGCCTCCTCTGATCCTGCGTTCATTTTATTCACATCCGGAAGTACGGGAAGACCTAAAGGAATTGTGTTGGAGCACGCTAGCATCTCAACAAGCATAGAAAATCTTAAAGGAAGTCTTCACCTCGACCAGACTATTCGAGTCCTTCACTTTGCCTCATACGCGTTTGATATGAGCGTCATGGAACTTCTGTTTCCATTGACGTTTGGTGGTACGCTTTATATACCGTCAGAGGACGAAAGAACAGGAGACTTAGAAGGGTTTATACGCAGATCGCAGATAAATATGGCAATTCTAGTGCCCTCCGCTGTCGAACTGCTAGGCCCGACTGACGTTCCGTGCTTGAAGATTCTAGCCCTTGGTGGAGAACAAATGACAACAAGTGTAGCAAATCGCTGGGCGGGTAAAGTAAGGCTCATAAATGTGTATGGCCCTGCGGAGTGCACGTTTGTTTGTGCTACTGGTCGCGTCCCAGCTCAAGGATACGTCCTTGGGACCATTGGCCATATGGTAAACGGAGTGGGATGGGTTACCGTTCCCTCTGACCCTTCGAGATTAGCAGCCTGGGGAGCAGTTGGTGAATTGCTTATCGAAGGCCCGGCACTTGCTCGGGAATATATCAATAACCCTGGAAAGACAGCCTCAAGTTTCATTCGCAATCCTCCTTGGCTGGCCCAATTTGGACCTCGGGGAGATGGCCGTCTCTATCGTACTGGAGATCTGGTTCAGTACACACTCGATGGACGTATCCGCTACATCGGTCGGATTGATCGGCAGGTGAAGCTCAACGGTCAACGGTTGGAGTTAGGAGAGGTAGAGACTCGTCTGAGGGAATGCCTTGAACAAGAAATGATGGTCGCAGCAGAAGTCGTCATACCAAACCGTCCACACGCTCGACCAGTGCTTTGCGCATTCATGGTGTGGAATGAGTCCGAAGATAGCAAAGGAGCATCGCTATTTGCAACAGCTGATAAGAAATTCTCTGAATATACGGAGAAGATCCGGTCAAACCTCTCACGCACTTTGCCGAGGTACATGGTGCCGGGTGCCTTTCTCCCAGTTAACTATCTACCAAGAACCGGAACTGGGAAGATTGATCGAGTACGCTTGTGTAGAGAGGCTTCAATGCTCAAGCACATAGAGTTTGACAGTGAAAACTGTAATGTGCCAATAATCGCCCCGTCAACAGCATCAGAACAACGGCTTATTAAACTGTGGTCTGCGTTACTAAATATTCCTGAAGAACAAATAAGTTGTACGGACAACTTTATTTCACGCGGTGGTGATTCAATCATAGCCATGAAAATGATCAGCCAGGCGCAGAAGGAAGGATTGAAGATTACTGTAGCAGATGTCTTTGCCCATCCAATATTAGCAGATCTTGCCAAAGTCACTCGCACAATAACGCCCGAGTCGGAAGCTATCCCAGTTGTTGCCCCCTTCTCTTTGATACGGCATGAAGCCCGAGACTTAGTAAGACAGGCTGCTTTTGAACAGTGCTCGGCTTCAAGGGACAACATTGAAGATGTTTATCCTTGTACTCCGTTGCAGGAAGGCCTTGTCTCCCTGTCATTGCGAACGGCAGGAGCATATTCAGCCTGCTTTCAGTATCGCCTGAGAAAGGACATTAATTTTGAGCGCTTCAAAAGTGCTTGGAGGGCTGTTATCGATGCAAGCCCAATCTTGCGGACGCGCATTGTCCAGGCCGATTCGTTGTTTCAGGTTGTGCTTCGTGAAACTGTACCGTGGATGATTGTGGATGATGTAAATCAACATATCTCGCATTTGTCATCTCAGAGACTGCAACTTGGCCAGCCCCTTCTACACCTCGTGGCCTCTTCACAGCTCGTTCATGGACGTAGACTGTTTGCCTTGCTAATCCACCATTCGGTATATGACGGGACCTCGCTGCAAATGATTTACGCCCATATTGAGCAAGCGTACCGAGGAGTAACTCTCAGACCGCAACCATTTAATGCATTTGTCCAGTTAATTGAACAGAGTGACATGGCTGCCAGCAACGAATATTGGAAGAGGCAGTTGGCTAATACCGACAGTGCTGTATTTCCACCAGTACCCTCACCACAGTATGAGCCTATATCAAATTATAGTATTCAGCAAACGACCGACCTGGGGACACTTCCGGGCATTACGAAAGCTACCATGATCCAGATGGCATGGGCTCTGGTCGTTTCAACTTACACTGACACGACGGATGTCGTATTTGCTTCGGTGCAGTCTGGACGGACCTCCGGTACATCTGCCATTTCATCCACCAATGGCCCAACAATAACGACCGTTCCGCTGCGAGTACAACTGAACCCAGACGTGTCGGTGGAGGATGCACTACAAGAGCTCCAGCAACAGGTCATAGCTATGCTGCCGCATGAGCAATTCGGGCTCCAGAATATCCGCCAGCTGAGCAAGGATACCGAAGCCGCGTGTCAATTTCGGAATCTTCTCTTAATCCAACCTGCTGGTGATCAATCTCATCTGTCACTATGGGATGAGATAGAAATGGAGGAAAGGCCGGAAGCATTCAGCGCCTATCCTCTTGAGGTAACCTGTGGAATACTTGAAAGACAGGTGCGCATTACCTTCGATTATGACCCCCAGGTTATCGCAACTACGCAGGCCCAGCGGGTACTCGCTACCTTTGTCAATGTTTTGCATGAGATTCAGGACCACCCGAAGAGAAATGTTTCCAGTATCAGTCCATTGTCTCCAGATGATCAATCGCAATTAATGCAATGGAACTCGGCAGTTCTTCCGATGGTGAATAAGTGTATCAATGAGGGAATATTCGAAATGTGCAAAAAGACCCCAGATGCTGTAGCTGTCGACGCCTGGGATGGTACCTTCACATACGGCGATCTACATGATTTGACGTCTAAACTGGCTGGGTACCTGCAGACTTCAGGAGCTGGCCCAGGTGTATTTATTCCTATATGCATGGAGAAGTCGCGGTGGGTCTCAATCGCCATCATGGGTGTTATACAAGCTGGAGGGGCATTTGTCTTACTTGACCCATCTTTGCCGCCAGACAGATTGCGAAGTATCTGTGAATTGGTTAATGCACCATTAATTATCTCATCCCCGTCGTGCGAGGACGTGAGCTCCCGACTGGTGGAACGCGTCCTGCTTGTGTCTGAAGAAAGCTTGAGTCACTTTGCTTCGGATAGTGTCGTATCGCCTGACAACCGCGCCAATCCGGAGGACGCTCTGTATGTAATATTTACCTCTGGATCAACAGGAAAACCAAAGGGCATTGTGATCGGCCATCGTGCCTTCTATACGAGCGGCAAGTCCCAGCAGCGTGCGCTCTATCTCGACAGGCAGACAAGGACACTTCAATTAGCATCGCATGCTTTTGATGTCAGTGCCGCAGACTACCTATGGACATTCCTAGTTGGTGGATGTGTTTGCGTTCCCAATGAGGGTAGAATGAAGGAAGATCTAGCAGGCGTGATGAATGAATTTCAGGTCAACAGAGTAGATATGACTCCATCGTTGATCAGAGTGCTCCGACCAGAAGATATCCCCACAGTGAAAACTATTTTACTGGGAGGAGAGCCGATGTCACAGTATGACCTAGACACTTGGGCTTCCAAGGTCAAATTGGTCAATGGTTACGGCCCTTCTGAATGTTCAGTATGCTGCGTCCTAGCAGACGTGGGTCCAACGTCGGATCCATTCACCATCGGTAAATGCTACGGTGCCACCTCATGGGTAGTGGATAAGGATAATTATGATCGGCTTGTACCTATTGGGGCGATTGGCGAGCTTCTTATTGAAGGCCATACCCTCGCATGCGGATACCTAGGCCAGCCGGAAGCGACTGCCGCTGCTTTCATCACATCGCCATCATGGCTAAGGGGAATCCGACCAGATGCACGATTATACAGGACGGGTGACCTGGTGCAGTATAATGCAGACGGAACTCTGCGCTACATAGGGAGGAAGGATACACAGGTAAAGATTCGCGGCCAAAGAGTTGAACTCGGAGAGATTGAACACCAGATTCGGCTGATCAGTCCCGATATTCATGATGTCGCTGTGGAACTTATCAGACTTCCAGACAGGTCCACCGGGGCTACCCTTGTTGCATTTTTATGCAAAGACACGAAATTAAAATCCGACACTCATGGACTGTTCAATCTGCCTACTCCGGACTGCGAGACAAGCTCTCAGAGCCTGATTGCCGCCCTGCAGAAGCGTCTCCCTTCGTACATGGTGCCAATGATATTCATACCGTTATGCTACATGCCTCTATCGGCATCTGGCAAGGCTGACCGTCGTCTCCTTCGCGAAAGTGCAGCAGCACTTCCCAAGTCAGGGCTTGACCTGTATGTAAACCGTACCGTGAAGCGACCACCAAACACAGTCGCGGAGCAAGCTATGCAGAGTGTGATGTGTGACATTCTAGGCCTTGATGCAACAGATGTTGGAATGGACGACGACTTCTTTGCTCTCGGTGGAGACTCGATCATTGCTATTCGCTTGGCCGAACGAGCTCGGTCTCACGGCTTCACATTGCGCGTTGCGGATGTCTTCCGTAGACCTAGGCTGTGTGATATATGCACAATGAGGAATGATACAAGGGTCTGCAAAGATACGTACGCTTCCACTAGTCTATATTTCGGATACGAGCGTCAAGATGACCTGATTGAGAGCATCTGTTCCTCGGCGCAGATCCCGTTCGCCAAAGAGGACATTGAAGACATTCTACCTGTAACTGAAGGGGCGAGTCGATTCATCTACCAACCACCCGAATACTGGATTGTCAATTTGAGCGGTCCAATCGACGTCGATCGTTTACAGTTGGCCTGTACTGCACTAGTCAAGAGACATGGCGTTCTACGTGCTGTGTTCTTGCCACATTCGGTGGAAGGATTTATGCAGATAATTCTGCGGAATCTGGATACTCAGATCCACAAACACGGACAAGTTTTGGATATCGATCAATTCGTGGAGCAACATCGCCTGCAAGATCCGATTCCTGTTCCCACTGTCAACTACCCTGTTAGTCGATTTGATATTGTTCAGGAAGCACAGGGGAAACACGCCTTGATTGTTCGGCTCAACCACGCTCAGTTCGACGGATATTGTCTGCATATTCTGTGGCAAGATTTGAAATGTCTATATGAGGGAAAGTCCTTAGCTCCGGCTGCCGAGTACAGATGTCATATCCAAGACTGGATGGTCGCTCAAACAGATCGAGCATTTGCCTTCTGGAGAGATACGCTTGACGGTGCCACTATCTCAAAGATCGACAATAACCTATTCGATACCACCAAATCACCATTAACCAACGAACCTCATTTTGTGACTGTTACCAAACGAGCGTCCGTCGCACAAGGCCTACCTTCCGGGATCACACTCGCCACTGTAATCAAAGCAGCCTGGTCTTTACTTCTATCACAGCTACTCGGGCGTGATGACATCGTCTTCGTGCAGACATCTAACGGCCGCAACTCCGGTTCATCAGCTACACAAAATGTGGTCGGGATGTGTTTGAACTACATCCCTGTTCGTGCGAAGATCAGCCCGACATGGAAGATACTGGACCTACTGTCGTTCCTCCAGAAGCAACACAGAGAAAGCTTAGAGTTTGAGTTGATTGATTTCCACACGATCGTAAAGAAGTCTACTTCATGGCCGAAAGGCACCACCCACCAGAGCAATATTGTTCATCAGAACATTGATCCAGATGCGCCGTTTCCTTTTGGATCAGCAGAGGCTTTGGTTACGTGTTGTTATGAGTGGCCGAATCCTCCTGATGAGATCCTGATCGAGTCACGACCTGTGGGTGATGAGCTGCAACTTACGCTGGATACATCGAGTGATGTGTTGAATGAGGAGAATGCGGAGTACGTGTTGAGAGGGTTAGCCTTCATTGTTGAGGCATTCTTGCATGACTCTAGTGGCTGTCTTAGTGATGTGAGATTCGATGTGTTAAGATAAGCAGATACACCGCAGTGAGAGAGGATAGTTGCGTTGATAGATTTAAGAAGATACAGTATGAGAGGCTTGAGGAAGAATCTAAGATTTTGTCGTGCATGATACACTTTCGTATTTTTTTCTGCATACTTTAATGATATAATTCCCAGTCTGATTCAACACACAATCGCCTTAACGCATGCATCAGTCACAGTCCCTCCGGTCAAACTTGCACCATTACCAACTCATCTCCCTTCCAAACATCCCTTATCCCATCCCAGAAATTATGGAAAACACCCCGAATTCATGCCGACCTTCGCACCTTAACGCCCGTCGTAGGGACTAGTCAGGGCGGGCTATCATACCGGACAAAAGGTCCATGTTTACAATGATCATATTTGTCCCAGGAAGGAATCACGGAGCGGCCACTGACTGTGCTAATAGGTACGTTCTTATAATCCTGGTCATGTTTGTCGTACGGAGCAGTCAGGGCGGAGCCGCCAGATGTGGTCATCGGCATATTCTTATAATCCTGGTCATGTTTGTCGTAAGCAGCAGTCAGGGAGGAGCCACCAAGTGGGGGAAAAGGCATGTTCTTGTAATCCGGAGTGAGTCTGTGACGAGACCCGATTGTGCCGAGAAGGGGGTTATTTACGGTAAAATCGCTGAAAGGAGTGTGCTCAACAGAGTCACTAACAAACTGAAGTTAGCATGTATCCTGGAAAAGAAAGAGAAGAGAAGGGAAGAAAAGAAAGGAAACTGAGGATCAAGGGCGACGAGAAAAGGAAAACCTACAAGCCATGGGCAGATGACGATTTGACACATTCCCCCATCATTAGACATGAAAGCCGATACACGAATTCAGGAAGATTCTTCAATGCGGCGTGGAACCGGTCCGAATGTCTCAGATCCTTGAGACGTTCGATTACAGGACGAAATATGGTCGTCTGCATTGAAGGATCTATGGTCACGTTCGACTCGAATACGTGCTCGACTAAATCCATGAGCTGGCTCTCGGTGGTGCTGTACCTCAGTGCGTAGCTTAGCTTTTTCTGTGCGTATGCACACAGCCTGGGGATGCCGTAGAACTTTGCGAGCCGTATCATGTTGAAATTGATGAATTCTGGTCCTCTTTTCCGGGCGGGGGTGCTGCCTTCGTCGGTCACTGTCTTGATGTCGCTGTCTGCGGAGTCGGATAGGTCGTCCCAGTCTGCGGGTGAGTGGTCTGTTTCTTCGACGTTGTTGGTGAACAGGGAGGCGAAGTCGCCGTAGTACCCCTTGTATAGATAGTCGAACATCATCGAGATGAGGAGTGGGTCTTCGTCAATTGAGATCCTTGCTGTCTGATGAGTCTTGTTAGGGTTAGTTGAGTTCCGATGGTGCTCGCGACATACCTCCTTTTCATTGTTGACCATGGCTCGGAAACGCGAGGACTGCAAACAAACGATCGCGCGATGCACTTTGAAAACGGAGTCTTGACATTTTACTTCTAGGTCATGGAAGGAGCCTTTGTCTCTCATGCTTTGAAGGGTTAGTTGGAGATCTTGAAGTGGCTGATTAGTAGCTAAGAGCTTACTCTGAGAGAATAGTCACCAGATGGTAGTAGCGTGCCAGGTCCATTCTGATCGAGGGCTTAAGAGTGTGCTTTGTTATTCTTTGTTTTTTGCTCTTGGTGCAATGTTTGATTATGGTCAGGGATTTGGTTGCAAGTACGTCTCTGCGCGGGGTCTCACGATTCTTTTATGCCTTTCTGATTTTATCTGTGAGGTCATTGCGACGGTATGGCGGGCCATAGTCCCACCGGTCATAATGCTGTGATTATGGTGTAATTGTTATCCATGGGGAACGTCTCCAGCTGATCGTGATTGTTTGGTAGTATTCATAAGTCGTATGAGATAGGGCTGTCCAGTCTCGTGATCGTCTATTACGTGTACCTTTGGCATGTCATATTCGATGATGTCTACGACTACAGACGAGCGATCTTGAAGATAACTGAAGAGGAATATGCTTTTATGTCTATGCCCAAAAGGGAAAGACCTCTACATGCGCACCAACAGCTCAGGAAAGTCTATGTCGGTCGCCTTAATTATCGCACGTGCAGGTCGTGCTAGCTAGGTTCTAGTCCACCATTGCTTTTGTTAAAGGTCAGAGGCTCAATACCATATTCTCGATTTGACACATATGTGGGTCATAAAGGCACAACTGTCAGCTGGACATCCGAAGTGACGAATCTCTCTCTCATATTACACTTCCGGGGTTAACCCTTACCGTGGTTGCGGGTAATCCACACCTGAATGTACTTATGTGTCACTGACATGACTATCTGGCACATACTGTACTGCGACATACTTCGTCATAGATGGTAGTTGATTCTATCCAGACTCTATTGGGTAGCATGTCAGAGCATGGCATACATCGTATCTTCTTGAGAGGTCACATTGCTGCGCCATTGCGTAGGCCAACCATTTGCAATCAACACCTCTCGGTCACGTCCCTCTGGCAGACGGACCTCTGTCAGAGCAATATTTGGTCAGCAGAATGGTCTAGAACATTACATTCTAAGATATACATATCCCTTTCTGTGGTGTCTTCGTTGACAGGAAGTAAGCCGATATTCTGCATTGTATGTACATTGGTCTAGATAATAGATACTATCAGCCACCATTATACCCACGAAATATGAATTACCTCAGCAGTATAATCATAGCAAACCGACCCCGCATGGGCTTTATATCCCTCCACTATGTGTATTTTATCAGCGTGTGTCTCTTGTCCTCGGTTATCCTCTTCGTCGCATCCAATCCCGTCGGGAGCATACGATATGAGGATTCATTGTTTCTGACAGTTAGCGTGATGACTCTGGCCGGGCTGAACACGGTTGACCTTTCGACCTTGAACACCTTTCAGCAAGTCCTTTTGTTTCTGCTTATGATCTTTGGGTCCTCTGTAAGCTGACCGGTCCACTTATGATCCCTATCATTGGTGGTTGAGGCAGTGTGGATCGCAGATTACACCGACCACTTCTATTACTCAACTAGAGATGATGTCCATATCATGAGCTCGAGCTAATGTAGCAGATATGGGTGTCCATTGGAATCCTTCTAGTCCGCAAACATGCATTCTATAAGCATTTCGTAAACCAAATGCACGCAAAGCGATCGCGGGAGCCAAGTCCATCCTGCAGCGCCTCTACTTCTCGGAGGCCTGATCGGCTCTCTGTGTCTGGGACGGCAGTAAATGGCAATGAGATCATACAGCTTCCACGAGTGATTCATGTCCATGAAACGTGCAGTTCAGGGAGGACTGCAGACGGTTCTGTCTTGGCAGGAGGTTCTCTACCCACCAAAGGTAAGTCAAGTCTGTGTGGCTATTCAAAGCTCATATGTGCTAGGGGAACAGGACACCCGCTTGAAAATGATAAGGTCTGATGCCACATCACCTGCGCCGATGTCCGACCGCAGACGTCGGTTGATTGCTGTAGTAAGCTGGAGCAAGCCAATGAAACCTCTCTTATCAAAGGCTCTAAGACTATGCTCATATATGAAGACTGCTGTCCCTGCCCCTCCTCGGCTCTCCTCCTTCAAGATTCATAGGAAATTTTGGCTGCCCTGCAAAGCATTCCTCGCAAATTTTGGAAAAGACTCTCTAGACTTACCTGTGAGTTCTGAGAGTTCTGACTCTTTAGAAGCACCACCACAACCTAGTAGAAAGGATGAATTTCCCCGCGAAAGTGTGGTTGAGTACCGGGCTGTGTGTCTGTTACTGGTGGTAGTTCCTATTTACTTTCTAACATGGCAGCTGCTGGGAGGGTTCGGAATTGCTGCCTATGTTGCGAAGAACAAGGCCACTATCGCAGAAAGTAATGGCCTCAACCCATGGTCAGTACCGTCATGCTACGGTTTTACTTTCTTTTGCAACTAAACATGTTTAGGTGGACGGGTGCTTTCTTCGCCATATCCGCATTCAACAATTCCAGGTTCAGCCTGGTTGATGCAAACATGGTACGCCCATTCTCCTAGGGTTGGACTCATAGTAATTGACTCGGTACCATTTCGTTCGTCTATCTACATGCTCATGACGATGGGTTTGTTAATCCTGGCCGGCAATACATGGTAGGCAATCTGACATTGCCTTCAACCTGAGGTCATGATACTCATCGCGGTAGCTATCCTGTCTTTTTACGAGTTATTATATGGACGCTATGGCGTACCCTTCCGGACACTCCACCTTTCCGCCAATATCGTGAGACACTACGCTTCCTTTTAGACCACCCTCGCCGATGCTATACTACCCTGTTCCCGCCTCACCACACCTGGTGGTTACTGTGTTCAGTTGTCGTCCTGAACGGCATCGACTGGGCAGCGTTTGAAATTTTAAATGTGAGTCTGACAGGAATTCGCTTACCACTATGCTGACATGTTTAGGTCGACAACCCCGCTGTAAAAAGCATCCCACAGGGCCCCCGGATATTGGATGGGCTGTTTCAAGCATTTTGCGTCCGTAATGGTGGGTTCTACGTTATCGCTATCTCCTCGCTACACATCGGGACGCAAGTGATATACGTCGTTATGATGTACATATCCGTTTACCCCGTGGCAATCACGATGCGCTCGTCGAACGTCTACGAAGAGCGGAGTTTAGGCATATACGCCGACGAGCCACTATCGCCTTCTGAAACCGAAAAAGAGGAAGCGCATGCGCTGCGAGGGCAATCTACGCGACTCTACTTCCTTAAACAGCAACTCCGCGCTCAACTCACCTACAATATTTGGTGGATCGCCCTGGCCGTGATTGTTATTGCCATTGTTGAAGGCGGGAGTTATATCCGAGACCCGATAACGTACTCTACCTTCAATATTATCTTCGAGACCGTCAGTGCTTACGGGTGTGTGGGGATCAGCACGGGCGTTCCCCGCGACTTGTACAGTTTTTCCGGCGGCTGGCATCCACTAAGTAAATTAGTGCTTTGTGTTGTCATGCTCCGCGGGCGACATCGTGGGTTACCCGTTGCGATCGACAAGGCGATTATGTTTCCCGGCGAGTCTGACGAGGAACTTGCAGCTCATGCAAGGGTTAATTGGGGGTGTCTCTAGTACTATCCTATGTTTTTGAACATTGAGCCTTGACTTGGGGTTTTACTCATTCTCGGTGCACACTTATCGCCATATCTATGTACTAAATCAATATAACCACACATATACTCACGGAGATAGTAAAGCTGTTTAATCAAGATAAAGATTTCCAACGTAACAAATCGATATGCATGTTCGGGGTGAATTGCCGAGGGTAGCGTCAGGGCGAAGATGAGGTTAGTTTATGCGCCGGATGTGGGGAGAGCTTCAAACCCTCGCTCGGCTTTTCTTCCCGAAATAGCTACAATAAATACAGCTCCAGGTCAGCATCTACAGCTCGAACTACAGCGATACCACACTCCAATTCCACTCAATTCCCTTCACCATGTCCCTATCCTCCACAATGCGCTCCTCTTTGCGCCGCCTCCCTCAACTCCCCTCACGACAGATCCGCGGCGTCGCCACAGTACCATTCCGGCTCCCCGCCGCCAGGAACGAGCCTAACGTAAGTCCCGACACTACTAAGAACCAATTAAATTCCCTTCTGACAGAACCAGCTCGATTTCGTCAAAGGTTCCCCCGAGCGCGCTAAGCTAGAGACCACACTCAAGCAGCTCAAATCCCAATTACCCCTCCAGAGCCAATTCTTCATCGACGGCAAAGCCCAAACCGCCGCCAAGTCGCTCGACCAGCCCCTCCCCGCTGAACATGCCACCACCTTCACATCCTACCCCGTCGCCTCAAAAGAACAGGTCAACACGGCCATTGACTCCGCTCTCAAGGCCAAGAAGGACTGGGAGAACACCCCCTTCGTCGACCGTGCCGCTATCTTCCTCAAGGCCGCCGAGCTCGTCTCCGGAAAGTACCGCTATGACTTGATCGCCGCTACCATGCTCGGCCAGGGCAAGAACATCTGGCAGGCCGAGATTGACGCCGCCGCTGAACTGGCTGACTTCTTCCGCCTGAACATCAACTACGCCGCTGAGATCATGGCTAAGCAGCCCGACCGCGGCACCGACGGCATGTGGACGTAAGTGTCCCCCACTCCGCTCCGCTCCGCAACCGCATACTGACAACCCCAGTCGCGTCGACTACCGTCCTCTCGAAGGTTTCGTGTACGCCGTCTCCCCCTTCAACTTCACCGCTATCGGCGGTAACCTCGTCACCGTGCCCGCGATCATGGGCAACGTGGTGATCTGGAAGCCCTCTCCCTCCAACATCTACGCCAGCAGCCTCGTGTACAAGATCCTGCTGGAAGCCGGTCTGCCCCCGAACGTCATCCAGTTCGTGTCCGGCGACGCAGCCGAAATCACCCAGACGGTGCTCGAGCACCGCGAGTTCTCGGCCCTCAACTTCGTCGGCTCCTCCGACGTCTTCCGCTCGCTCTACGCCCAGATCGGCGTCAACATGGGCAAGAAGGTGTACCGCGACTTCCCCCGCGTGGTCGGCGAGACCAGCGGAAAGAACTTCCATCTCGTCCACCCCTCCGCCGACGTCGACAGCGCCGTCCTCCACACTCTCCGCGGTGCCTTCGAGTACCAGGGCCAGAAGTGCTCCGCCACCTCCAGACTCTACCTCCCCGAGAGCCGTGCCGAGGAGTTCCTCTCCAAGCTCAAGACCCAGGTCGAGAAGATCACCATCGGCTCGCCTGAGGGCGACCTCGGCGCGTTCATGGGCCCCGTCATCCACAAGGCCTCCTTCGACAAGATCAAGTCCATCATCGACGAGAGCAACAAGGACTCCTCCCTTGAGCTACTGGTCGGCGGCACCTACGACGGCTCCAAGGGCTACTACGTCAACCCGACCGTCTACAAGGCCAAGGACCCCAACCACAAGCTCTTCAACACCGAGGTCTTCGGCCCCGTCCTCTCCGTCTACGTCTACCCCGACACCGAGTGGACTCCCTTGCTCAAGCAGATCGACCAGAGCGGCGGCGGCTTCGCTTTGACCGGTGCCGTCTTCGCCAACGACCGCAAGGCCGTCCGCCAGGCTGAGGATACCCTCCGCTACTCCGCCGGTAACTTCTACATCAGTAAGCTCCTGTTCCCTTTCCCTTTCCCCTGTTTGGTTATACAAGATGATATTAACGCAAAGACAGACTGCAAGACAACCGCCGCCTTGATCGGCCAGCAATCATTCGGTGGAAGCCGGTCCAGCGGTACCAATGACAAGGCTGGTAGCGCGAACGCGTTGATGAAGTTTACGAGCCCCAGGACTATCAAGGAGGAGTTCTTCCCCTTGGAGGGATTCAAGTATCCCAGCAATGATTAGATAGACTTGACCTTGAAAATGTATTATGGGAAGTTATGATTAGACTAGTAAATTATTCAATCCATTCAATTATTTAATCCATTTACTTTTTTGATGAACATGTACTTGTTGTACAAGAGAATCAGCAGGAATTAGGGCTACATAGTTCCTCCAAGACAACCTCACCAAAGCAACCATCTCAACATGCCATAATATAACCAAACCAAGACCATATAAATATCGATAAACAAAGATAGACACATAGATAGAGAAATAAAGATAGATAAGATACTCGGCACCCAACCCGACATCAATCAACTAAGCTCGGCTAAACCAACCCCTCGACAAGATCCACGCTAATACATTCATACCCCGCACGCAAGGACCGTCAATTTTCCAATAAAGCAATGGACAAGTAACAAAAATAAAAAAAAAAAAAAAAAAAAAAAAAAAAAAAAAAAAAAAAAAAAAAAAAAAAACAAAAAAAAAAAAAAAAAAAAAAAAAAAAAAAAAAAAAAAAAAAAAAAAAAAAAAAAAAAAAAAAAAAAAAAAAAAAAAAAAAAAACAAATTAGCTAAAAAAAAAGGATAAAAAAGATAAAAAAGATAAAAAAAAGACGGTACAAATCGCATACACTAACCAAACCCTGGAAAAGGGACCACCGCCTCCACGAATTGCGGTAAGCGGATCCGCGCACTCTTTTGCCGTTCTGGA
>ML742067.1:0-141436 GCA_009193465.1 Aspergillus avenaceus
AAAAAAAAAAAAAAAAAAAAACCAAAGCGAGATAGATTTTGTGGGTGTTGTGCTGGACAACCGGTGGGGATCTTGGGGAATTAAAAGAAAAGAGGGAAAAAAAAAAGAGTGGACGAAGAAATGACGATGCGGGAGAAGTCAGTGTCAGTCACGAGAACTCTAGGCTGAGAGAGGCTTTCAATTTTTTTTTCTAATAAATGGAATAAAATAAAACAAAACAGATAAATAAATTTTCTGCGTTGGGTAAATGACTCAATGACCGTGGCCTCATGAAAAATTTAACTTTTCATTTTAAAGGTCGGGTTTATTCATCGTCATCATTCCCAGGTATTGCTGGTGGCTTTCAGGGATCATCCCAGCAGTTTCATGGTTTTGACAATGTCTTGTATTCTATTCTATCAATCTGATGATGAAATTATTTCAAAGAAATGTCAGATTTCATCCCCTCTTGGTTCAATAGTGAATACTTAACTTACAGCGTAAGGCCGCATTGCTGAGTGATTTGTTCAATTTTCGAATATTAAGCTCCCGAGTCTCTGGACGATTGCGTGGATGGGTTGCAGAGGTGCAGGCCTCGACGGATCCGGAGATGATCATCAGCCCGGCGCAGGAACCTCGACCCAGACAGTCGGGTTCAGACTTTGACCCTTTCAGGCTTAGGTCCAAGGCCGGGCATATCCCGGTTTCACTCTTACTCTGTACATATCATTTTTCTAATTTATTTCCATTTCCCTTTTTTTCCCTCTTTCTTTCCTACACCTTATTGAAATAATTTATAATCTAAAAATCTCTGATAAACGCACACGCACCCAAAATCTCCCACCTTACAACAGTTCTATGAATCCGTGGGTCGTGAGCACTGGACAACGTAATGATCACCGTGGAGGTCTTTTTAGTTTGGAAAATCGCCCAGCAGCCCAACAGCGGCAAAGCCCTAGTGTGGTGGGGGTCACATTGCTGCTTCGGCCAATCTTTTCGAGGATGATCCGAAAACCCAATCTATTCGCAACTGTCAGAAGACGATCCTCACTCACAGATCAACAAAAACGAACAGACCAGACCTCCGCTTTGGGTTAGATGGGGAAGCATGACGTCCGTTTTCAGATCCGCGAAGGAGCTCGCTTTACTGCAATAGAACAACAAATGTACTAAATTTCGATCTTTTTCTATCATTTCGTTTGTCTCATCTCTCTCTGAATTCAGCATCGCGGGTTTTGCTCGGCCGTAAATTTTGGACGAATAGCCTGGGCGGTGAGAGTGGTTGCAGGGTAGATCACCCTTAGGCAAGGCCCTAAGCAAAGTCCGTCTCCCTTAGCGCCCACCAGCGCCATGTCCAGCAAACTTGGGGAAGTCGGGTACTACTCCGTACTCCCCGACCGGCACTACAGTCAGCATTCTCACAATGTGGGGGATGTTTGCGGGTTTTTTTTTGGCCGATGGTTTCCAGCATCGTGGTTTGTCGCGCTGTCCCGCAGTGCGCCCGCTGATACTGTAACATTCTCTTAGGTTTTGTAAGATGGCTGCACGCCTATAACTACAAACATACGCTGCGTAGAAACATCGAGATCATTATACAACTCATTGTTTGACGGGTAAGGTAAGCTTAGCTTTTCTAGATGAAAGGATAAACAAAGAGAATATGTAAAATGTCTGAAAACATAATTTAAGAAGAAGGAGAAAAAAGAAAGGGTAAACTACCTAGATAAAGGGAACTCACATTATAAGATCACAACTTTAGGCAGATTACTCAGTTCTAGGAATTTATTTACCAACTTGAGTGAGCGGTTTGATAAGTAGCATGTGATTTTACATGGTATCCGGCATACAACCCTTCTTTCCATTTGATTTTCCTACTTTTCTGGCCCATGTGCTATTCTCTATTGATGCCCAGGTACGGCTGTTCCCGTTTCCAGTATGACAACTTAACAATGTCTCTCTCGCCCTAAGCAACCAAATTTTAAGGATAATACCTGGATGATGTTCCGCGGTAGATTGTTCCATGGATGTCCATTTTAACAAAAAAAAGTCATTGGTTCGAAGACAAGGTTCACAGGGACTGTTACTCATTGAAAGGTGGCAAACATCGTCCTGGCTTCACTTGGAACCTAATTTGGTAATCTTTCCATAACACCTAACACGTGTTACGGTAATGTCCATGTAATAGGTAAGCTCAGATGATCTCATGTGGAAACAAGCCCTGACTCTGACTGATATCCCATCGGATCCAACGGACCCGACGCTGGTGTATCTGGGAAACAAGCACCATTGGCTACAACTCAAGGGTCCAGACCAGTCACGGCTCGTTTAATGAATACGCAGCGGAGTTGGAAACCGTTGAACGGTTCTTGAGGCCCTAGGCCTTCAATAAGGCGCGAAAGATGAGGGCGAATAGTTTGGTAACCTATCAGGCGCCGCGCAAGGCTCTGCATTCATGAATTACAACTCCCGCACATCTGAACTTTAGCCCAGGCTATTTTCAATATGGTCTAGGGAAGCACCTCGACATTAGTTTAGAGCTTAGTCAAGGGCCTATAAAAGCTTAGACGCCCACTGCATTACATGACCAACAAGAAACGAAAAAGAATTATATCTGGAAGAATGACATCACAAAAATCTCCCTAAGAGCCATCATGTGGTGAAGGACTAGTCAGTTTAAATAAAAGCTGTTGCAGGCCCCGTGTCTGTATGTATCATGTGGTGGCAACCTATTCCCATGGGCCTCTTAGCGAACTTCAAAAGAAATAAGTGCGTCATAAGGGTATCATAATAGCATCAGGGATAGTATTAACTAAGAGCAAAACTTCAAAGGAGAACTTCCCAAAGCTTGAGAAGCATAGGAAGGACATTAGGTCAAAAAAAGCGGTAAAGCAACATACTTGATGTTCAAACTACTTCACAGTACTCTCATTAGCTTGTAAAGCTTTCTCCTCTCCAGCCGAAAGGTACCAACGGACAATGAAACAATTCCCATGATTTAAAGTCGCTAAGTTACTGTAAGCTTTTAAGTGTCCTGCAAAGCATTCACTGCACTAAAAGATACAACCTCGAACTTCATATATCAAGCGCTGGCTATGACCACCAAAGGAAAAAGAGTCTACCTAGATACAGCACGTACTTCAAATATGGACATTGTCTCTTACCCCAGATAGCAAGAACACAGGTAAAAGCGCAAATGTCTCCTAATAACGAAAGCGATACCGGGTGCCCGAAAGTTTTGGTAATTATTTCAAAAGTTTCTGAATTGCTTTTAGACCTGAGCTGCTAATCTCTACATTAAAGGGTTTCTTAGTAGTTATACTGGGAGTATATAGAGATTTTTCAAACTTTCATCACAGTGTGACATGATTTGCTACACTTACAATATACACGAGTCCATTTCTCATATAATCATCCAGGCAATGGGTCTATATTTATACTACTCAAAGAGGGAATATCAATATATTTGAGATGATGAATGGGTAGAAAAACCATAGTGATCGCAAATCTGCGCTGTCTACGGTAACTCTACTTTGACAGATAACCACTCACTTGAGTGCTATATCTGTGTCCGTGATTCTATTCTGAGGCATGGCACAACTTCTTGAATTCTAACTGGTTTTTCGATTATGAATACGTAGTCAGCTTTATGCTGGATGCGTCGGTGCTGTATCATCTCTCGCTTCGAATCTGAAAGACCAAGGAGAAAAATGTGATTAGTGGTTTGGTATTATACTCTGTTCCAGAGTCATCTGATGTATGTCAATACAAGACAAGACAGGTTGGTAGTGGATTGAGTTACTGGCCAGTGCACAACCATAATGATGTGTCAGCTAATTCATATTAGATAAGCCGAAAGCGAGCCCAATATGGAGAATTGTGGAAAGAAAGTTGAAAAAAGTTGTATTGGAGCCAAGTGTAGGGTAAGACAAAATACTGCATAAACCTATTTTTCTTCAATGATTCCACCGGGTACCTACATTTGTCTATCGGGAATATACAGCCCGTTCTTCTTGGGCCAGTAAGTATTTGTCGTGAGCTCAGTGTAACAAAAAGCACATGGATGGATGGGTTATTCTTCATTTTTTGCGGGAGTGTGCATACCGCTTGTCCTAAATAAGATAATGAAGAAGCGAACCTACCTAGGTACCTAGATACCTGTAGGATTTGTGCAGAAGAATCTTTGTCCGATTTTCCATAGCCAGGTGTAAGCTCTGAACTATAGAATAAGAAATCATGAGCTGTGTATAAGAAGGAAACTGAAGTTTTGCTGAGGAATCACCATGTGCTTTGTTGGGTGTCTTTAGTAAGGTAGTAGCTATTAATACAAGAGAGACTATGAGTTAGTATGAACGCGGATTTCATTTTCATACAGTATCTAACCCCTAGTTAGGTCTATCGGTGGGCATATACGTGAAAAAGTAGATATTCGAATAATGTTAATGGTTTAGATGGATGTGGCCATGCTAAGTATGTTTTGAAGACGTCCAGCCATACGGGAGAATTCCCCAAAGCAGCAAAAGCTAACCTCCGAAACTAAGACAATTATCCATCGCGAATCGGTACCCACAAATGGATCAAAGAGACCAATAATGTGTAAGAAAGGGAGAAGTGGACATCCCTGCTCACGGGTTAAGGCCCGATACGCGGGCCCCTCAGATTAGCGTTCAGCCACCTTTTAAACATGACAAGCCCAGCAATTGCCATCTCAGGAAAAGCTCCCTTCTTCGAAGGTTCATGACCTCTGATCGCTCATCCCGGTCGCACGTTCATTAGTCTACCATGTTTTACTACAGAAAGGCTTGCTGTTCATTATCAGTTTGTATTATTAACAGTCCACGTAACACTCATGCGCGTCTTTTCTATCTTCTGTGAAACATCGATTTACTTATGTCAGAAGTAGCGTGTGCTATTTAACTACAGCACATGTCTGATTTAACAACAAGTCACCAATTCATGCTAGAGCCTCAGAAACTTCAGTATGGGAGTGTTAATGGGGAAATGGCTCACATTGTTGCATTTCTTTCTCATGCACACGTCCAGATTGGGACAATCTCGTCAAACATTCTAAACCAACATGTGTAACAGTCCATTATAAAACCCATTGGCTCCCTTTGTGCATGAATGGCTGTTACAGAGGATTTGGGCTAGCCATGGGTTGAGCCATAGATAGCTGCTGTAACAGTCACACAGTTTACAAGGGCCACGAGACCTAAAGTTTCGGCATTCTTCTAGAAGTCCTTTCAACTCTAAGAGTACTTTTCAGGCTTTGTCGCAGATCTCATGAACACCACATATTGGAAGAAAAGTGCATTGGTAGATCAACTCGGCATATGGAGAAAATTGTATTTCGCTCTAGAATTGGCCCAAAAACAAAAATACCAACTGACGTGTCCGGCTCAATCTAATTATCATAGACAGTGAAACCAAGACTATGTATTTCCTAAAAAGGAAAAAGAAGGTTACTCGATCCAAACATCGAGGAGACTAGTGGAGTAGCTGTTATTAAACTTTTAGTGCCAACCGAACGAAGATGTGGGTTTGGTGGAGCCCGGAAATGACTCGCTATCCCAAGATGGCATGACGAGACTGCACCTCGTATCCAATAATGCAACAATACCGTGCCCAGCCTTACTGGCATCGCCTGGATATGGCTTCTCGGTTGATATTTCCCCTTTCCTGGGAATTCTTGAGGGGTTAATAAGGGGTCAAAGAAACGTGTGATTGGAGTACGCGTGTATTGAGTGGAGAGGCTCGATGCTGGCCGGACCTTTTTCACCTTTCTTAGACTTATACCCCTCAACTAGGATTGACATGCAGTCCTCAACTTCCTGAGAGAAAGTCTGGTGTGAATATAAAGTGTTGTTCGGCGAATCCCTAGGACCATCATCCGTTCTATTCGTTCACCACTTTTCCAATAAAAATCCCGCGACTTGTGCAACGGGTGATCTGACTACTGTCCAACTCATTATCCCATCGGCTTCCTTCCCAGTAAATTCAGAGTATACTATATCCGGTGGGTAGCTAACACTAGCGACGCACAAGCTCAAAGTTTATTGCTTGAGATCAGCTAGAGTCGAAGCTAACTGTGTTGAAGAAAGAGGTTCACCATTCTGTCAGAAGGATCTTGGTAGGGCAACTAAGATTAGACCCACAAGCGAACCCAATCTATTGTTAGTCCTCCTAGGGATATTAGTGGCCACGGCAAATCAACCGGGTTAAATATCAGGCGCGAAAGGCCCAGCAGAAGCTTTCTTTCGTGACATAAGGCTACAGTGTGATTTAGGGCATTAGTTTTGGTTCTCGTTGCTGAAAGCCATATATAAAACGCGAGGAGCTTTTAGTGAAACAGAAACTAAGCCAAGGTCCTTGTTAGTTGAAACATACATACAAAAGGGCGACATCTTCGAGTGAACTTCTCTTGAGTGCAAGTGTTGGTTGAACTTCAAGGTATGTCAGGGGGGTTGGTTCTTTTGGGTGTTCCAGGCCATGTTTCACTCCTGAGGCTGGGCACCTGACTGTCTGTACTGTTCCTTTTTTTACCTCAAGTGTCATTGTGCAACCCTTCCAACAAACTACCATTATTCTCATTGCCATTTTTTTTTTTTTTACATTGCTGCTGACATTACTATATAGAACGAACAAAGGCCGTCTACTACTCCATCTTTAATCATGTCTCGCCCACCCGCTCTATACAAATTCCTTGCTACTGAAAGATCGCTTTTAACCGAGGACTCGTACCCCAAAGACCAACGGAAAGACATGATGGATGCCGTTGATCATGGGTTTTTGAGGGCTGAACCAAACATGCAAGAACTGGAATTGATGATGCAATGGTGTACCACGACATATCGCACATTACCAGTTCACAGCGAAACCAAAAAGACTTGGCAGGTTGTCATCCCCCAAACGGCCATGCACCATCCTTCTTTGATGCACGGCATTCTTGCATTATCAGCACTACATCTGGCTTCTAATAGCAAAGGGACTACTAAGAAGAGATACTTGGAGACAGCGGTCTCTCACCAGAGCCGGGCTCTGACCGGGCTCACAAAGACAGGGAACAAATCGAACGATTCCACTTCCAATGTACCATTACTTTCATTATCCGCTCTTATGACTATATTCTCATTTGGTCTTCCTATAACAGTAGACTCGTCTAATGAGCGGAGCTCCTTGGATGAAATTCTTCGAGTATTCAAATCTTTCAAGGCATCATCAAGCGATACAGATACCGCTACAGCTCAAGCGAACGATAGAGAGATGCAAGCGATTATTGGAAGCGGTAATACGCCACCACAGATGCCTGACACGCATCGACTCGCCATCATGTCACTTTCTAGATTGAACGCTCGCTTAGCGCGTCAAGACCCAAGACATGAGAAGGATGTGTTCGATGTTGTTATCGAGAACTTAGGAAATTCGTTCAACGACCTTGCTAGAGGGGGTGAATTTCTCAGAAGTGCCTTTCAGTGGGTCGTGCAGATGCCACCTCGATTCGAGAAACTGCTTGAAGAGCGACAGAAATTCGCCTTGGTTATCCTCGCCCATTTCACTGTGATTATACACTATTTAAGAAAATATTGGTGGATGAGTGAGTGGGGGAGTCAACTGATTCATGAAATAAGCCAACTTCTAGGCCCAGAATGGCTGCCTTCCATTAACTGGGTCATTGATTCCACAAGCTGTTATGTTTGATACACACGGGCCCACCCCATCAGCAAACTCCCGTCGGGCTTATGGTTGGGTCTCTAACAATCGAATGTGTCCGAGTGGCACGAGGGTTCGACGGCACATATCCATTCAGAATGCCTCGACCCCGAACCTTGTTGGCTGCAGCAATTGCGGCAATCACCTACAGTGACTACGATAGGCATTGGCCAAGAGCCATCCTTCTCTTCAAATATCCCATATCCTAATGCACTTCCAAAGTGAGGTGTTACGACCTTCCTACAGCACCCGAGTCATGAATATTTCACATAGCTTGGGGAAACCATCAATGTGAAACTCCAGCCTGGAACAACTTAGTCAGGTGCCCGCATATCCAGCATTGAATACATGCGACTATGTCCGTTTTCACTTTTTTGTTGCTTTGTTTTCTGCTTTTAATCATTGTCTCTTTCTATTTGGGCGAGCAAACTAGTAATCATCAAGACACCTGGATACATTACCAGAAAATACAGAACTTGTTTGGTTAGTAGAATTTTAACATGTAATGAAAGTCAGGAAAAACGTAGAAAACATGTACGCTGTAGCGAAATGTCCGTCCTAAACAATCCGGTCTCTGAGCTCCAGATAGAGTCGTATAATGCGACTGGTATTTCCCATAATCACACATAAACATATTAGAATAGCAAAAGTTTCAAAGCCCATTGGCTTCAGGCGGGGTAGTCTCCAGCTACTATCTGATATGATCTGTACGATGCAATCCTTCGACCAGCAGATCAAATCTGTTTTGGGTGACGTGCGTAAAGAAAAAGAGAAAAAAAAAATTATAATGAAAAAATAATACGGCGACGATCTTTCAGTAATTAAGTTAATGTATGACTAGGTCATGCTTCATTAGGAGAAAAAAGCAATTTAGCATATCTTGATAAGGCTGTGGAGTTTCATTGGAGCAGTCATTAGCATCAGTGGACGTGCAGCATAAGCCGGGTTAGATCGAGTCGATGATAAGAGTCCCTAAGTCCAGCCATTGGCAAAGGGCAGAAAAGCAAAAAATTCAGAAGAACATGGAATAAATAGAGCAATTTTCCGGCTTTTTTTTTTTTAATTTCCGGGTATTTTGCAGATTCGATAGGCATGGGTATTCATTAATTCTTCAGTCCTCGACGACATAGCGAGGCGAATACAAAGGCGGAGACAGAGACATTATTAAAAACTATGAAAAGCCACATGATCCGCCAACAAAGAAAATGATGAAATAAAATAAGAGGAAGGAAAAGGAACAAGGTATAGAAAGCCTCACAGATCTCCTGCGCGATACTTCTCTGACAAGGTTGGGTCAAGGCCAAGCACCGCCAGCAGCGCTTTATCATTAAATGGCACGACGGGGAACAGATTGGGCGGAACCTGGCAGAAGGGCCCATCGGCGTCTGACGAATGCTTGAGGGGTATGATCGACGAAATAGTGGCATCGCCAATAACCAGCACCGACCCTAGCGAAGCGACACAGATCGAAATGTAATACCAGACACAAAACAGCTTAGCTGGAAGATGATTCACTGCGCTTCTCAGCAGCGCGTTCGGCATCCCTCAATCGATCCCTAGACGCAGTCCGAATCCGCCGCAATTGCTCCTCTTGCTCATGGACCCTCTTCTCTTCTTCGGGCGACGGGACATAAGCGTTGGCTGCACCACCTGTCAAAGAAAACGACCATTAGCATTTGATTCAAACGCACAAGTGAATCTAGAACCAACATACCCCGTCCAGTATGGTGAGGGGCGTCCTCAACACGCAATGGAGGTGCTTCGACATCCTGACGCTCGCGCGCGATCTCAGGGTGCTCAGGATCATTGTACGCCATGTTCCCTGTGCCTCCGCGACCGGTGGAATAGATGTCTTGCTTAATTGTGGGTGTGACGAGATCTTTCGGGGTTGTACGGCTTTCACTAGTGTAGATGTTTCCTGCGCCTCCACGGCCGTGTGATACATTCCGTGCGCCTCCCATGATGGCGAATATGCGATTGTACAAGAGAAGTCGGGTGGTGGGAAGATTTGCGATCGGATGACTGGATTACGCGATGGATTCGTGGGCGATCAGAGCGTCAAATTCGCGGTTAAAAGTAATGGTCGAAGGAACAACAAGGGCCAGCGATAAAAATTTAAGACCGAGAAAGAAAAATTCTAGGGTTGTTCAGGGCCAAGATTCAGCCCCTCCAGAGAAATGACTGAATGATGAAAGTTGAGAAAAAAGCCCCTCTTGGCGCGTGACGACAAAAAAAATGTTTGCACGTTTGCAGGCACGCAATTCTCTCTTAGATAATCTTGGGACTATATATATGCCCTTTGTCGCTTTGATTTGAGATTTAAGAAAATCACGCCGAGTGAAATCTTTCAAAAATATCCTGAAGATGTCGAGTTTCCACTTCTCTTCTACAGGAACTCCGTCCCCACGGTTCTGGCCTGTGGGTGGATCCACTGCGATCGATTGGATCGTATGCATAGTATCAAGACCCCGGTTTTGTTACTATATCCATCTCCTGGTTGATTGTGATCTCACAGTGCCGCACAAACGCCATGCACCTTTTCTTTTACTCAAACTACAAATAGAAACCTTTTAGTACATAGTTTGTACTATATCGATGTGCTCAAATCACGAGGCCATCATCACTCCTGCCGTTAAAATAAACGCGCATGCCATATACGTAGGATCAAGCCTACTGGGTTCTTTCCTTCAGGGATTCCCTTCACCATGCTACTATGATGGCTCTACAAAAAAGCAAGACGAGGCTTTTTCTCTTTGGTCATCATTTTACTCTCGTTTAACCACATCCATATCATCATCTATACATCTGATACTAATATATACATATCGAAACAACAAGTTCCCCCAATATCCAAGTTCATTCTCCAGTTGATTGGTCTCCCATACATAGAATTCATCTTAATTTCCCCTCGTTGACAAGTAAACATGAGCGCTGATATGTATGGTCAACCTTCCAACCCCGTCCTCCCCTATTTTCTGCCTCTCCCTGAGCAAATGTCAAGGACCGAGAGTGAACCCAAACTTGGCGCCATTGTAGCAGAGAAACCGCGTGACAGAAAATACAGACATAGGGACCTAGGCTCAGAGAATGGTAAGTTCTTGCAAGATATCTACTATAATCCTTGGCTGATGGGATTAGCTACTCCACGGAGAACTCGATGGAGTAAGTGCAGATTAGGTAGTTCCAGGGAGAAGAGTGAGAAACTGAATTATACTACAGAGGAGAAGTACCGGAATGTGAAGAAGAAAGCCCGACACGTTGTCTTTTTCTGGAAAAAAATCGATGCCCAAAGTTAGCTCTGCTATGAGGTAGCCTTGTGCTTTTCGACCATCTTTTATTCCATTACTAGAATGGTTATGGGGTCTATGGGAGACGGAGTTGCTTGTTTTGGATCCGCTGAGCGGTCTTTGCATCGATTGGAGTTTGAACGTATACCCAGGCTGGGAAGATTATTTATTGCTGTGAGTTCTTGCGATTTTATTTTTGAGGGAAAAAAAGAAGAAGACATCTTTGTCAATAGCTAATCTCTTGTTTGTGTGACTCGCTAACTGCCTCTCTAGATACGGGGTTTGGTTTGGCGGTATCACTCTACATAGGGTTTCCTTTCGGGTATACTTGAACTGTCACGAACGGTTCTTTTCACATTATTACTTGTATCATAATATATGTCACTGATAAACATCGACTACGATGAGTAATTGAGAACATACCTTATACAGTAAGGACAGTGTGGCTATTTTAAATCATCTATCCATAACGAATAATAGCTCTTTGAACACAATAGGGATATATTTCATGACTATGTACACTCGTAAACGCTCGTAAGGATTTGACTTATCGTAAGCATATACACATCATCCTCAACGAGCTCCGCAAATTCAAGACATAACCAATGCAGTACAGACCATTATCACTAAGGCCACAGCGTATCAACCACAACCCCGTCTGCAGATACCGACTCGTATGCCGTCTCGAACTGCATACTCCAGACCCCATGCGCGCCCTGAACTGGGTACTCGCCTTTTCGCCACTTTTTCTCGTCCTCCTTGTAGGAGGCAGCGCCGATATGCTGCATCTGCGGCGGCGAGATAGCCAGACGGTCGATTTCAAATTCATTAGCGAATCGCTCAAGCGTGGTGTCGACTGGTTTTGGTTTTGACTGATCCTCCATCTTCTGGAGGTAGGTCATGACGCGCGAGATCTGGTCCCGGGGGAAAAGGAGCGCCTGGGAGCAGCAGCCATGACGGTTCATGAAGTGAATGCCCGGTTTCATGGGCTGTTGGACTGTGACGCGGCCGGAGGCAAAGTACAATAGGATGAGGAGGGGGACGCAGAGGAAGCATAGGACGAGAAGGAAGGAGTTGGAGAGAAGGTCATGAGTAGAACGGGTGACTCTCCGGGTTGAGAGGGCAAGAGAAGCGACGGCGACGACGACCAAGAGACTCCAGGCGAAATACTCGCGCCAGTGTTCGGCGTTCCAGCCGAGGAACTTCTCCGTGTAGAAGAGACGGAGGTAGAGCCAGTCCGAGAGAAGACTGCGCTTTTGCCAAGTCTCGATGCGGTCGATGGCCTGGCGGGTGGTGAGGTACCAAGAGCGCTGGGCAACGACATCGTCTTCTAGCATGAGGAAGTAGGGGGCGTCGGTGTAATCTAGACATGACTGCAGGGATAGACGGTAGTCGATGAGAGACTTCTCGGCGAAGAATTTCTTGGAGCGCTCGAGTCGCCGGAGGTAGGAGATATCTGTATCGTTGAAGTGATCATAGGTGAGGGCGCGGTCAAGCGCATTGGAAACCCATGGCTGAGTGTAGGATGGGTGAGTGGAGGGAGTGGTTTGGGCGAAAAGAACGTGGATGGCGAGAGTGGAGCGTTGCGCTTGCGAGAGATTGTCGACAATAGAGGCGACGGTGGTCTCGATTTTCTGTTGGAGGGGGCGTTTGACAGTTACGATGCCGATGCAGATGTCGGCATGTTGGACGGAGGGGTCATTGCGGTGCGCGGAGAGCTCTGATGGCGCGGCAGTTTGATTGAACCTTGACAGGAAATTGAGGGATTCGTGAATTCGTTGGAGCGTATAGCTGGGTCGATAGCCTTCTCTGGGCTGAAAGAAGAATGAACCCGGGTCACGCGCGGAGTTGGATCGACAGAAGAAAAAGAGAGAGAAGTAGAAAACAGCGAAGGTAATTAGCGAAAGCCTTTGCTTTCGATTGAAGAGACCCATTGCATCAACATGAACATTTCCGTGATTACTTGTTTGTTATTGGATACTATGTACAGAGGGTAACACGGCCGGCGAGAAGGTAAACAAAAAGTGTGAAGGGATGAGGGGATTGGGAAATTTTTATAAAATTGAAGAAAGGGTCTGATCAGTCCAGAAAAAGAAAGGAAGAGGGGGGAATTTTAAAAATTAAAAATCGGCACATGTTTATTATTATGATTGGATCTTGGAACAATTGAAAGGAAACAATTAAATTCATGGGCCCCAACAAGTGCCCACTTTCTTCTTCGCCTTGACTCCCTTTTTTTTTAGAGTCAGAAATTTTGGAGACTAGGGCTCCTAGTGGGAGAAATAAGCAACGGCGCGGTGGAGTTGTTTTGGTCCTGATCAAGCCTTGCCAATGGTGTTACTATCTTTATGCTAAGACAATTCTGGACCAGGGTTCATGTTTTCCCGCTTAATTTCTCTTGGTTTATTCTGATATTTTCCGACACCCATCACAATGGCTTTTTTATCATGTTATCTTGTTGTTTTGTTTTCTGTTTTTCTTTGTCTTATCTTTTCATCCGAGTTCTATTAATAGACAAGATAAGACAACTTTCAATTTACGATTAAAGTATCATCCACCTGCCATTTCCAACACAGTGAGACAATAATTTTCTCTCTTTTGTCTCAGAAGGTTGAATTCCCTGTCATCCATGGATAACAGAATTCGACCGGGTTGGGGGCTGTAAACGTGTTCCGCCAATGGTAACGACATAACACATGACGATCGTCCAGGATGACTGGTGAAGATGAACAGGGAACAGAAATGAAAAGAATAACTTTTGTTCAGACTCCATTTTCTTAATCAGGTTAGAACAACCGGGATATACGAGAAAATGTTTCACGTCAAAGCTCCCAGTGGACCTGGATCGGTGGTTTATGAGGCTGAGCAAGTTTTGCTTCAAACTACTACAATGACATGGTACTAATTGATTGATAATGATTATCCAAAGATCCTTCAGAACTAGTGAGTAATGGTGTATCGGGGGCTGGAATAGGCTGGTTACATGTGTAGAATAACAGAAACATGCAGTTGACAGCTGGAGAGCGGAAACTGCATCCGCTGTCAGAATAAACAAGGAAAATGGAAAAAGAAAGCACGTACTTTGCGTTGCGGCCTTCGGCATCCCCAGTTCAGATGAAAATAATTGATTGCATCATTGTCGTTCTTCATGATGCTTATTTCTGTGTGGGTCGCTCTAGGGCCTTGGCTAGATAGAACAAGAGAATGTATGTATCACAAAAAATAAATAAGAAAAAAGATGTTGACGAGAGTGGGATTTGAACCCACGCCCCTTTCGAGACTGGAACCTTACTCCAGCGCCTTGGACCGCTCGGCCATCTCGCCTTTGTTGATGTTTGTGGCTAACTTTTAGATTAGTATACAGCCGTTACCTACTTCCAAAATCAATACATCACCAGCATTTCAAACATCCACAACTTGGCCAATAATTCCATTGTAGCTTAAAGGGCTATAAGATAGAGCGCTATGGATGTGCCAGTCAATGGTGCATACTCCCGAGTCTCTCGATTACTTTGCCTTACTACGCACTCATTGGCCAGGTCCTGCTAGGTGTTTTCAATATAAGTTTGGTATATGTTCATGCTGATTGGTATTGAGATATGATTCCAAGCTGTCAAACCTCGGTTTTTTAGATAATTGCGCCTATTCCCGAGTCATGTACGATGGAGATACCACTGATTTTATAAAAGAGTCTGGCTGAATATAATATCAACAATGATATGGTATGGTGGTAGACCATAAGGTACTAATATATATTCCCGCAATCTATTACAAACATCAAGTTCAGAAATACTACCAAACTTGAAAAAAACAAGAACAAGAACAAAATGGATACCTCCCACATCTTTGCCATCGGAATAGTGCCCTTGAAGTACAGAATGAATCCACCAACATGTATTGAAAACTGCCTGTTCTACTATTGCCAGTATGCGACAAATGCTTCACAGTACAGCACTATAGCTGGAGACAAGGGTGCCCATTAAAGTTGTGTTCTAAAGTATATATGTATCTAAACCTTACGAGATGTATACCCGGCGGCCTTTTGTGGCCATAGAAACTGAAATGAATCTTTTGACCTGACCCAACTTGATCAAACATCATGTTCATGTATGGACAGCAAGAATGCATATGGATCATCCTTTGAAACAATAACTCATGGCCAAATCTCATGGTCCTACTCAATACGGGCACACATATGTAATACATATGAAATATTTATAGAGCCTTGTGTTGTGTTCGAAGCAACACTTCAAAGCCTCTGATTGTCCTAGAAATGTCGGATAAACTAGCCATCCATTAATAGATCGTAACATCAAACTCCGTCCATATCTGGATAAGGTTCCGAAAGTTTCTATGTTTTTACCAGCTATGAGAAATTTACCTACAGTAAAGCTGTCAGACAAGACTATGCCTACATATTTCAACAGGTATGCCAGGGACTCGAGGGTTGAACCTTGGCCTCTAACCTGTCATAGGTATTGAATACATAGGGCTTTGAACTTTCTCAACCATAATTGTATAAGATATTGTGGCCAACTGGAAGATTTCCTAAGATCGCATGGGTTGAGTATTTCACTCTACTCGCATTGTGCCTAGATGCTGACAGGTTTACTTAGCTAATGTCCGTATATTCTTGTACTCCTCAACAACTTTCCTTGTCTCACATGCCCCACATTGCCACACTGTTCAAATACTGGTATCCTCGCCCACTTAGTTTCTTTACTTTGTCCTGCCACTCTTTGCTATCCACTTGACCTCACTTGTCATATCATCAAGCAGCCTTTGCAATCAGATTTGCAAGTATCTTGTTGTTTGTTCTTCTGGAAGAGATGCAGAGCCCCTCAATCCCCTGTTCAGCCTGTAGTTGGAGTCCTGAATGTCAAGAGGGCTGCCGCTACGAAAGCCATGTTAAGCTGTTCTATGGGATGAGCGACAGAGGCGTATGGTCATTAGGCTCAAATCTGGTCTTGAAAGAACGCTCTAGCGAAGACCCCAATTTTGAAGCTATAAGTGTACGATTTCTGAAAGAAAAAACTACGATCCCGGTGCCAACCATAGTGGAAGATTGGGAGGAGGATAATGGACGTTACTTCTCGTTGATGAAGCGTGTTCCCGGTGTCCCCCTTAGTGATCTCTGGACGGTAATGACCATGGATGAAAAGGAAAACATAGCCAAGCAGACTGCTAACTGTTTAATGCAACTTCGCGAGTTACATTCCGACAAAATGCAGTCCCTTGGGGGCAAGCCAATATTTTCTTCCTTTCTTTTCCCAAACGGTGATCACCTTCCACATGGCCCTTGTTCATCTGACGACGAGCTCTGGGCCGGAATGGAATTGGCTCTCGAGGGTGTCCCTGAGGCTGTTCGCCAACGATTTCGCAAACGTATGCCGCCTGCAGCGCCATATACGTTTACCCACGGGGACCTCACTTCTGTTAATATTATGGTTGATGATGGCAACCTCGCTGGTATAATCGACTGGGAAGCGGCTGGGTACTTCCCGGTCTGGTGGGAATATACCTGCGCTGGAATCGGCCTGGGACAAGAGGACAAAGAATGGAAAACTCTGCTGCAAAAGTATATGCCCAACTTTTCCGATGCCCGCGAGTTCTGGATGGACTTTCGCTCTTTATCTTATTATCCTAATTTGAATAAAAGGGGAGTGGCTTTACTTAAAGCTAATGACGGCATAAACTCTGAATAAGGTTGCATATATTATGTTATTTTCACAATGTTATAATGTGCAACTGGAAATATTTGACTGATATGTCTCTCATTGATCTTTTTATTCACCCCGGCGACCTTTTCTTGTGTGAAACTCCATTACATGACTCTCTTTGAGCAAGGGCGTACCCATGTGAACAATGAAGTAGTGGTAGTTACTACGGTATTACTGTAAGTATACCTAGAAATGCAATGAAGAGCGATGAGACAACATACAACAGGAAAAGCTATAGTTAGAAGCAGCTCAGCGCCACAAAATTTACATCTATCCTTGGGGTTATATTGTCTCTGCCACACTTTGGACAATTCATCGTGACTCGTGGAGGTGGTTCTTTTTCAGATATTGAGCACAAGCTGAGACTGAATAAGTTACCGTTCTTTATTCCTTTTTATTTCTTTATGTTAACAATTAGGGAGCAAATCAGTATTAAAGTCGGTATCGCATACAAACCTACCTTGGGTACTTTGTTTATCTAAACATGAAGGCTGGAGGTTTTCACCTTAAGAAATCTGGCATCGGTTAGATGTGCCTCTCACGAGAACCAAATCCATATATACACCCAACATCGGACAGTATCATTATAGGAACCTATACTAGCCCACGAGATGACCCTTGCCATCGGGAGTGCTGCTTAAGAGGCTGGTATGGGTTAACTGCAGCGGAATGGAATCAAGTCCGTGTCCTAGGCAGGATGAGGATAACATGATGAAAGAAATCCAGTATATGAAGGTCTGCTATATCAACAAATCAAAGCTGCTCTGCCAGGAACCTTGTTTATTCTTGATCAGCAAACATACGAGACTTGTACCTAGCAATCGATGTACCTATTGAAGAATGAGCTGAATACTGTACGGGTCACTGGGAAAACATGTATTACCTTTCAAATTGGTGCTCAAATGGACATCATCACCTACTAACCATGTTAAGCAAGTTGTTTTATGGATATAGAAGCCTAGGAGTGGTAGAATTGAGGTAGTGTTGTAAGAACTGCACAGAATTGCCAGGGATAACCGAGACACTATGAACACAGGTATAAATGGCATTTCAATCACCGTGACACTGTATTTTCGGATCAATGTAGCCTAGGTACCTAAAGCCAGACCCTGGGGCCCGGGGGTGTATACAACATTCCGTATTCGGCTAGACCTATGCCGCCTCAGGTGTCAACCCTAAACCCAAATAGGTAATTATACTTTCTATATCATTCAATTTCAACAGGACCTCATAACAAACCGGGGGTGACTGTGGTCTAGTGGTTAGGAACTCTTAACCATGCAGCAGGAGTCCCCAGTTCGATCCCAGGTGGGAAATACACCATATTTCAGACTGGAAACCAAAACCAGCCTTGCGATATGGTGCGTCGACACCACACTGGGATTGTGGAAATCCCCTGAATCTCAAAGAGCTCTCAAATGAGGATTTCGTAGCCCCGTGTAGCTGGGGGTGAGCTTTTTTGTTTCTATTTAAATGATTCTTTTTGGTTGAGGTTTGATGGTGTTGTTTTTCTTTTCAACTGATCACGGGCCTTGTGTTGTTGTTGCCTGTTTGGGAAGGCAATGATTTCAGTGGAAGAGACAGGATTGAGGCAATACCCCTACCTTAATAGCACACTGGTAATTATGCTATTATTCCCACGCTCCACGTAAACAGGGCTCGCATCATTAATCGCTACGCCCTATGACTGGCACTAATCCAGCCATGATTTACAGTGCCTGGTATTTTAAACCGGTGCCATCGGCACGGTTTGCCCTGCTATACAAAAGATTTACAATGTCTCGACTATTTGTATATGGGTTGTCTATATTTCATTCAAGTTGTGTATTTGTTACCAGCATGATGAGTCTAATTAGGTGCTTGGATTGTCTCAAAGAAGATGGAACATGGTCTCTCTTGAAATGTGATAGATGATCCATGGATCTTAGGTTGAATCACTATACTGACTGAACTCACTATTGTACTGTTATAGTATGTCTCCAATTGCGCGGTAGAAATATAGGACATTCTCCATACATCATGTGTTGCTCCTTGCTCCCAATTCGACCCCTACATTATAAACTTCTAAAAGTCCGGCATTCAAAATACCAATGAGTGATTTAACTTGTAACAATATAGTTTTTAGTTAGCCATGTTCCGTAGCATTGAGTTAAAAACCATAGTCATTAATGTAGTTGTCCTGATAAATGAAATATATGATATAGTAATCAAAAAAGTAAAATAGGAAATGTATAATAATCAAAAACCAATCCCTCGGGACTCCTCTTCTCCACCCCCGCAAAAATGCCCCTAGACTCCACACATCACAGGTAGCAACCGAGGATGCCGAGGAAAACCACTACTAATCGGAGAATAATACACGTCACATACCTAAAACACATAATCACCATACACTAGCAGTTCTTTGAAGCTAAGCTACTAAGAAACAAGGCCCCAGGAGCCCAATATAAACCTCATTGCACCAAATTATGGCAGTCAAGAATCTCAATCACTCAATTGTAGCCGACTTCAACACATCAAAGTCTCTAACTAAGTGCATACACACCTGCCATTCACAATGACCGCGATTCCACCATCATACGAAAAGTTCCCAACGACGCACGTCAAGCTATCTCACTACCCGGTCGGAGCTGAAACCGCTACCCCCGTCGTGGTCGTCACCTTGAACCGACCGGAAAAGCGCAATGCCTTCACCCTCCCCATGGCAGAGGACCTGGAGCGGGTCTTCGGCCTGTTCGATATCGACGAACGGGTCAAGGTAGTTATTTTCACAGGTGCCGGGAATACGTTCTGTGCTGGGGCCGATTTGGAGATCGGATTTCCTAAGGATCAGTTGGAAAGACCTGTGGACCATCGAGACTCGTTAGTTTAACTCTTCCTCCCCATGTTACACTAGGGCATTCGTCAACTAATGTGATATACAGCGGTGGTCGCGTAGCCCTAGCCATCCACAGATGCCGCAAACCAACCATTGCCGCGATGCAAGGATCCGCCGTCGGAGTCGGCATGACCATGACCCTCCCAGCTGCTATCAGGTAACGCTCCCTACTTTTCAAAGCCTCATATGACCCTTAGAAAAAGGGAAAACACAAGATACCCAGATCTAACAAGGAAAAGAATCGCCCATGCAACCAGTAAATACGGCTTCGTCTTCGCCCGTCGCGGCGTAACCATGGAGTCCTGCTCCTCGTACTTCCTCCCCCGACTAATTGGCTATTCACGCGCCCTCTATCTCGTGTCTACGGGGTCCGTTTTCCCTCCAGCGTCGCCGCATTTCGGTGGTTTATTTGCAGAGACGTTGCCTGAGTCATCGCAGGTTCTACCGCGAGCGTTGGAGCTGGCGACGGACATGGCGGAGAATTTGAGTCCAATGGCGTCGGCGCTGAATCGGGCGCTGATCTGGCGCGGTCCTGAATCGGCGGAGGAGTCGCATTTGGTGGATTCTCCGGTTCTTTATCATATGTTTGCTTCGAAGTAAGTTCTCTTCTTTTTGCGTTAGGAGGTAGACTGGGGCTAATGGGTGGCTCTTGTAGTGATAATAAGGAGGGGGTCAAGGCATTCTTGGAGAAACGGAAGCCCGTGTTCAAGGATACGCTTGAGGAAAATGGACCGGCGATCTATCCCTGGTGGCATGCTGTCGACACAGCCAGAAGACAGACAGTCACTAAAGATGGCTCCAAACTGTAATCGCTGAATAGGAGACATTCAGTTGGAACATCATCCAAGCAAGCAAGATAGTCATGATCAATCAATCACATTTAGCGCACGATAGTAATCGCTCAAATACACGTTATGTAGTCAAAGTAGTCATACAGGTTAAAGGCAAACCAACAGAAAGACAGAAAAAGATAACAATACCAAATGCAAGACGACCCAGTCACCACAGGGGCCCAACTTATTCGCCATCACAATGCAAAATGAAGAATTTTCCTCACATGATTTAAAGGATAAACCTGCTCCTCTTGCGGTTATACACGCGCTGATCCTTCAGCCATTGCCGGTAACCCTGGACACTACCGATCTTCTCACCGTAGTAATCAGGGACGGGGTTAGCGATGGAGTTAGAAGAGGGATCCACACGGAAGCGCTTGATTCTGTCATAGAACTCCTTCTCTTTCTGTTGGGTAAAAAGATTTTTTCATCAGCCAATAGCCCCCATTTCACGCATTCAAGCATATGGATAAAGAAAAACTCACGATAGTAAAGGCAGGCTTGAGCTTTCGGTTAACCAAACCCCAGACAGCATTACCGACGAAGGGACCAATCAGCCAGCCCGCGGCACCACAAGCGGCAGTAGCCATACCCAGGACCACGAACGGGTCAAGACCCATAACCTGCGCACCTAGATGCTCCAAATCCTGTGTAGAGAGAATCTGAACTCCGATGACGGTCGTGACCATCGAAGACGCAATGGAAGAAGCGAGAGAGTAGCGACGGCGAGAGGCCCGGAGCTTGAAGAACGAGTTCCAGTCGAGCTTCGCGGACTCTTTGCGAGCAGCCTCGGAAATGGTAGAGTTCGCACGCAGGGGTCCAGCGCGGACGGTCATCGAGATAGGCTGGTGTGGTGTCTTCAGGCTGGGGCGGAGGGTGCTGGCAGGTCGTGCCTGGCATCTGAGCGCCTGGAACACGGTAGAATTGATCGGGCATGCGAAGGGGGTCATGGTTTTCGGGGTGAAGCGTCCGCCTAGCATGGCGGCGCGCAGCGGAGTGCTGAGCGATGTGGCGTGCATCTTGAGGATCGCTGTGCTCGATGCAGAATGGTTTTGTCGCTGTTGATGCGGAGTTTCGTTGAAGTTCCGCCAATGGAGCTCGGAGGGATTATGTAAGCGGATGTGGTCCGTAGGGCTATGAGGTCACTGATCAACTGCTTCACTGCTACCAGCATTAAGTCTAGCTGGGCTTTAATATTGAATTGATTGTGATAATAATATCTTGTGTATGGCTAATTGACCTTCTACCTGGATCTCAAGAGATTCGTATTTTATCTTGTCGAGCCCTTTAAAATTTTACCTACAAAATTACACAGCCTTGCAACTGCTTGGCGGGCTGGTTTAGACTAGATAGATTCTGTATACCAAATGATAAAGATATGACATATATATTGCAGACTGACTCAAAACCTTTTGTGCCACTAGCACAATGGGCTCGGTTGAGCGTTTAGAAATCAGAGCCCGAGAATTAATTCAATGCGAGGCGGGGTTGTAAGTACTGCTCCCTCTAGCAATTTCTCTAGTATCTATCCAAGATAACATGGCTGGGAATATATGACGCTTGCGGATGCTATGACATATATTTGCCGAGAGGTATAGTGGTTGTCGCTAATGCAAAGTGTTGAAGATGCGGACAGTAATGGACGCCGGAAATGTCTAAAGAACGCCGTTCTGAGAGATAGCACCAGGACGAGACTGGGGTTTGGAAGGAGTTCCGTAGCCATTCACACGGCCATAAAGCCACTTCAAGGTTCCTGTACTCAGTGCCATCACGACTGCGCTAAACGCGAAAAGCCCAATGCGACCTTCAAAGGGCAACTGTTCAAAAATCGGGTAAGGGTACCTAATGACATCAGCGGACTATAATTGCGACACCGAAAGATTTGACATACCACCCGTTGTGTGCAAAGCAGCGTTCTATCCAGAACCAGTAGCCAAATGCAATTATGCTAGATAAGCTGAGCGCAGGCAAGATTGTGATCGTCCATGGAGGCGAGAGAAGGAAGAGATCGATTAAAAGAACGATGGACGGGATAGCATGGAAGCTGATGTCTGATTGAGGAATAAAGAATTAGCAATGAACAAAGATTTTGGCTAAGAAAAGGTGTTAAGGAGACTAACCAGCATTCAGAGGAATCACAGCCCAATCGGGTACTACCAGACGTTCATCGATCTGAGTCAATGTCAACTGGTGAATTGGCAAACAAGTACTACTTGGACCACCTACAATGCGAAGACCCCAGTATAAAATGCTGATGAGGACCTCCAAAGGCGCACTACACATCGATAACAGGTTTTTGAGCAGGAACAAGCGCCTCGATAATGTGACGTCCGCCAGTAGACCAAACGTGAACGTGATCGTAGATAAAGATAAGCCGATCACAGTCAAGTATTGGAAATGCCAGCCATATGCCTCGTTGCTATCGGTAGGTCAGTATCGAATCGAATTTACTAAATCACATCGAAGAATACTTACGCATGGTTGGGGTTCTCATGCATACTGAGGCAAGGGTTAGCTTTTCCCGGACATCATGACGTAGCGGCATCTTCGCAGCGACCGACGAAAGTGAACATGTGAATCTTCTAACTATTTGTTAGAGAGACGAAGACATACTATTTAAAAGACCATACAAAGCTGGAGAGCCCGAAAAGCTAAAGTAGTAAAAAAAAAAAAAAAGGTACAAGTAAGCCACCGAACAAGGTCCTGAAGAATTGGTGATAACTGTACATGAACCAAGGCAGAGAACCCTCGGGATGGACTGTGCATCCGCTGTAGTGGATGCTTCCTCACAAGGGACTGGGCTGTGGAGGAGACCATTGTAGTAAATTTGGTGACAAAAATTGGGGTTCCTGATAACAAGGATAGGAACGAGTAAATAGATTAACTCTAATTGTAAAAATGATAAAAATCAAAAAAAAAAAAAAAAGTAATCAATAAACTTGAGAAGGCGACTCAATGGTTTGGACGATGACGCTGTTTCAGGCGGTCTCCGAGGCTCCCGTCGGAAGAATGAATAATCCGAAGTAGCGGAGACAACAGCTTATCACCATTACGTATCGCTATCACTTACTCCACATTACGGCATCTCCGCTGTCTCTGCCTGATTGCCATTGATCAAGACGGCCGATTGATACCCGCTACTAATCAGCAAAGGGACCATGCTGTATTAACATTGGTTATCTGTACCTTTTTCAGATACTATCTCTCCCCACTAGCCTATCTTTTCCCGCTTCCTTCGTGTTTGGGGCTGATGTTTCCATCTTTCTTCTTCAATTGAAACTAAATACTAGACTCCGCTTCGCTACAATTGTCAGTTTATTGCTACTGTCTACTAACCATCTAATCGCACTAACTACGAAGGTAGTACGGGGTTTCCCATTCTGGGTCTATAGCTGTTCTTCTCCACACCCGCAGTTTTCAGAAAAATATAGCACCTTCATCGCACTTGTCGTCATCAGAATAAGCTCCCGCTCTCTCCCACACCTCGATGAACACGAATACTAGGTGTGGGTGTCTCGTTGATTATCGCTTCTTATCCTCTTGGATCAAGCCCAAACGACCTCCACGGCGAAAAGCAACTTCATCGGGTATTCTATCGACCCCGTGAGTGCACACTCGGTCTGCATGGCGATCTTATTCTATACCATCAATCGACGCTATCGAATGTCCCGGACTAGTAATCCCTCTGGCCGTTATATTTTCTTCTCCTCATCCTTGTATCTGGCAGATCATCATTGAAAGTCCAATGCCTCGTCCGAGAAGGCCCGGAGCCCCGGAGCCAAAGAGAAGGTCACGTAAAGGGTGTTGGTGAGTGATTCTTCCGTGGTGATTACGAGGGCTTGTGAAGAGTTACTAAGCCTTCTGAACTAGGCCATGTAAAGCACGAAAGGTGAAATGGTTTGTTGCTCTAACCTTTTGATTTATTTTTCTGCGTCAACCCTGGATATCATTTTACATAGTTCACTGATGATTCGAGTGTAGCGGGGAAGAAAAGCCTTCCTGTCTAAATTGTCGACGTCAGAATGATGCCTGTGACTATAGCATTAAACTGAATTGGGGAGGTAGAACGAGAAGGAGATCTTCCGTAGACTCCCCAAATTCCCAGTCCAGCGGCCAGTCCGGACAGTTGGTCCTAGCTTGCTCACCCTCCGATATGTTATCACCAGTCGTGTCAACCCCGCCATTCAAATCTTCTGATGTCCCCGATTATAGCATGGTGCAGGACCAGACTGCAGAGAGCCTTTTCTGGGAAGCTGGATTCATGGGGGAAGTGGCATTAGGAAGGACTTATCCTAGAGGGTTACATGATATCCAAGAATCTTCGGTTGTCCCTGACCAGTCCTCTAATCTTTCCACTCGTACAACTGGCAAGAGTTCAGTAGATCTGCGGCCGTCGTCATCGGGAAAGGACGTAGCCACTGAATGGACCGACATTTGTTCGCACACGGCCCGGTCTGAAAAGACAAGCTCCACCTACCTGCATTCTCTCCACGATTGCCCCTACCCGTCACCGGCGGGCGCAGGCTCGGGTATCGATGCGTTCACCCAGTTTTATTACTCACCTGATATCACATCGCGCCCGAATTCGTTCCTTCGACGGTCCGCAGACGTACCCGGTCAGCCACTTCAGCATTCATCACCGGAACTAGCTCATTCGAACACGTGCTCACAGTACCCATCCCCCACTGATGCTGATAGTATGTATGCTTGTTTCGAGTCCCAGAGCTCTCCGGATCGTCATGAAACCAAAGGTTCCCCAGACGACTCGCAGTTCTTCGCCTCGCCGGGGGATACTGATCCCATCACTAGCTGCACGGAAGCATATCTCACCAAGATTATGAACAGACCCATGGTGTCCAACAGTAACTTACAATGCCATTCTCAAGATCCAAGCATTGCTGCCGATATTGAGCTTTCGGGTGTTGGTCAAGGATATAACCACACGGAGGGACGTTCTCGTGAGGAGATGAAGTGGCAGGCTTATCTTGTAAGCGTGACTGACAATTATGGTTTGGACTCTGGCCGCCCGGATCTAGACCTGAACCAAAACAATGACCACTCGGCCATTGACATTAATTATGCCTTGGATCTGATTAACATGCACCATGAATTCTCACCTGGTTCTAGCCTTAAAGGGTCTCCCGGGGATGCAATGAGTCGGGTCAGCTTGGACTACACGAAGTATGCAGGTGGGTATTACGCATCACCTGTACCAATCAACATTCCACGTTATCTGTCGCCTCTTCCACCGTCCTTGGTGCGAACACCAATCAATTTGATGTACTTTCATCATTTTCTCAACCACACAGCCAGGATGTTGGTTCCACATGATTGTGGAAGCAATCCATTCGTTTCGGTTCTACCGTCGAGTAAGTATTTCATCTTCAATGTCTCCCGTAACTTTCCAATGGCTCTTGCTTTAATTCATGCTAAAATTCCAAACCTGTCAGTGGCAATCGGGGATTCGAATTTGTTGAACTTGATGCTAGCATACTCCGCCAGCCACCGTGCCAGATATCTCGAGCATCCGGAGCCTTCCAACCGGATCGCACATTGGGTGAGCAACGTTTTCCCCGCACTACGGATGGCACTGGAAGACCCGCATAAAAAGGTTACCGATAATCACCTGGCAGCGGCTATCATGCTTCTTTCACTCAAGATAATTTCACCGAGCACGTTCGAGGCGCCGATCCCTTGGCAAAGCCATCTGAAGCTTGCTCGGGAGCTGTTTCTTGCGCGCAAAGTCCAGATGGCGTACCCTGGCAATCGCGTTGGTGCATTCCTTGCTCGATGGTTAGGCTATCTAGATCTAATGGGTACCCTATCCTGCCGACACACCGAACCGCCATTGCTCGATTATTTTACGCTTCTAAGCACATGCTGCTCGTCGGAGGGGCTAGATGAGTTCTGCGTCGACTGTTTTACAGGCTTCACACCCCGGACCGGGCTGTTTTTGACAAAATTAGGAAAATTGGTCCACCAATGCGATAACGAACGGTTCGACCAGGTAGGAATGTGGCTATCTGGCTGGAGACCTTCAGCCGATGTCGTTCTACAGGCCCAGGCCTTGATAGGTGACCTCGAAGTCCTCCGCAGGCGTGCGCATGCCGGCTCGAAGCATTTCCGGGAGACGCAATCCACTAGTATCATTTCTAGCGACGAAGCCTTCTACTATGCTGGACTATTGCACCTTCATCGTCGAGTTCTGGGCACCTCTCCTTTCATGACCCCAGTCAGAGAGGCCCTCGATGGGCTTATGGAAGCTCTAGAGCACATCCCACGAGGAGACTCAGTCGAAGTTGGTATTCTCTTTCCGCTCTTCACGGCGGGCTGTGAAACGCGAGAGCCTGAGCTGCGGTATGAGATTCAAGAGCGGTTTGAGATATTAGAGAAGACAGGAATGAAACAGGTATGTACATGATAGCATGGGAAGTGCATTTGTCTGACAGACTGTCGTATAGATCCAGCATGCCCGCAGACTGATGCGGCGCTGTTGGGACGAGGGTTTGCCATGGATCGCCTTGGCCAGCGGTGAATTTCTGGGATAATGCTTATCCCAGAGGTTAGTTGCATGGATGACTTCAATTTAGTGAATGTCAAAAAGTAATCGAAGCTCCAAACGAGTCAAATCTCCCTTTTCGAGACCTAGTTGGCTCTAAAGAAGAAAAATCATAGTGTTGCGGTACAATCAGTTAAAGCTTATACAATAAATGCTTGGATTTTCCAAGTCGAGGGGGTCTGATTCATCCTGAAGTCAGGGTATGAAGCAGTAGAAGCCACGGTAAATTTGTCCCCTGAGGTGGAATCCCTTTCGTACCAATAGAGGAGACACAATCTCGAATTTCATAGATGAAAGGCCGGGCGGGGCACAGGACATGGCTACTGTATATAGTTTAGCGTCCGCCATGGGTCTACCCTACACTAAGCTCAATTTGATAGATGCAGTCATATACCTAGGTAGGTTGATTCTACAGATATAATGCAACCCAAGTTTATATTCAAATTAAAACAATAACTTATATTAAATAGGAATACCTTACTACTTATTTACTTATCAACACACCAAGCCCCCCTAGTGGCAGACTCACCTCACAAACTACTACATACATACATTACTAAACTCTCCAATTCCCCACCGCCCCACCTCCTTTCAGCACATATCTAATCAACATCAACCAACACCAAAACCTCACCACACTAAACCACCCCAAACAAACCAAACCAAACCAGATAATGCAACAATGACCCAAAACATGCGACCCCCAAGCCCATCCACCCTCTCCACCCTCTTCGCAACCCTAACCCGTCACCCATGGCACCTCCACCGCACCCTGAAGAGCGACAACCCGCTCGAATTAAACGGCACCCTAACCGGCACCGCCAGCTTCACTTCCCTCACCCCGTCAACGGAGACCGATAAACCTGATACCGGTCCCAGTTTCACTTTCCAAGATAGAGACATCCAGTACCATGAGGAAGGGGAGATGCCGACTCCGCCGGGCGTGCCGGGGATGGTGGGGCTACGGTTCACGAAGAAATATATCTGGCGGATGAGTGAGGGGGGTGCGATGAGCGTTTGGTTTGCGAAGGTGGGGAGGGAGGTGGAGGCTGATTATTTGTTTCATGAGTTTGTGTTTGGGGGGTCTGGTGAGAAGGGAGAGAATGAGGGGGAGAATGGGGGAGGGGAGGGGTATGTGGATGCGCCGGATCCGCCTTTTGTGAAAGGGGAGACAGAGGTGTTGGTGGCGAGGGGGAATCATTTATGCATTAATGATATGTATCGGACTGCTTATGCGTTTCGGGTCGGGGGGTCTGGGGAGGTGGTTAGTTGGGCTAGTCGGCATGTTGTGAAGGGGCCGAAGAAGAATCAGGATATTGTGAATCTTTATTGGTGATTGTGTTTCTTTTGAGATATTTGGGTGTGGGGGTAGGTTTGTATAGAGGTTTGTATGATAGAGATACTTATATATTGGTAATTGATTGCTGGGACTAATATGTGCTATGTACTAGGTTGTGGGCTAGGCGCCGTTCTTCCTATCCATGATGATCTTCATGATTACATCGCAGTTGTGCTTGCGCGCCCACGGGTCGACGCTTTTCTTGATGCCATCGAGTGTGATGTTGGCTGCTTTTGACCCTGGCTGATACAGCGGCCAGTCGTCGTCATTGTCATCGCTGACGAGGATATCGAGGAGCTTTTTCTGGAACTCTCGGGCGAGTGACGGGTTGGTGACAGGTAGCTCGGCATCCTCTCTGTAGAAATAGTCTGCGGAGCGTTAGTCACAGCGACACAGCCGATAGAGAAGAACATACAGTACGAATCCAAGCCATGATTTGCCGGCGGCACCGAAAACACGTACCGATGAGTTCGGTTACCGTATGCCGACGCGACAGCCCTCAAATTGCAAGCGTACACGACATCGGTCGTCCAGGCCTCTGCGACCGTCTGCATCTGCGAGTCCGGGTACGGATACATTTGTCTGATGCGCCGGACCGTGGCATTGCTGGCACCCGGCACCAGGCCCCGGACCATCCTGGCGAAGTCATCAAGTGTGCTCACATCACCTGTCATACCAAACCCCTCTGCTGCCGTGTTGCCAGATATAACCGCTTTGATGTTTTTATTAAAACGGCCCTGCTGGAGCAGAACAGTAGCGGCATCGGTTATGTACTTCCCATCTGGGACCGGTCCGAGGCCGATTCCAGGTCCAATGGTGCCGCCGCCTGAGCCCCCTTGCAACCCCATCAGGAGTTCTTTGTTAGCGTCCACCAGCGTAGACGACGATGCGTTCCTGAGACATGAGGCGGACGAGCAATTCGCCGCTTTGAGCGCCTGGTCGAACACGTACTCGCGGCGCTCCGTGACGTTCCTTCTAGGCATAAGCCCGGTGGACGAGAGAAGTGCCTATGGTTGTCAGTAAATACAACTATTCCAGCAGGGCCAAACCAACCTTCTGAAACGGGAGAGTCGCATTCCCGCCATTCGCCACAAGCATCAGCGTAATCATAGACGCACCAGCACTCTGCCCCATAGCCGTAACACGGTCCGGATCCCCACCAAACCTCGCAATATACTTCTTCGTCCACTCCAACGCAGCAACAGCATCAAACAGCCCAGCATTAGCATCCATATCCCCACGCGCAGACGACGTCCACCCATACAATCCCATCCTACCCAAATTAGCCTTCTTCCACTCCAAATAACAAATGATCGAAACATACCGATAATTACTAGCCACAAAGATAAACCTCCCCTCCTCATCCATAGCATCAAACAGCCCAAACCCATCCCCGAACAAATCCTTACTCCCAAACGCCCACGCACTCCCATGCAACCAATGCAAAACAGGCACCTTATCCCCAGCCTTCACCCCCTCAGGCACCCACACATTCAGAAACAGACAATCTTCCTGTCCCCACGTCGTCCCATTGATACCGGGAAACGGCGCCCCAGGATGCACGGCACTGACACAGTCGGACGCGAACAGCCGGACCCGACCATCCTGCACGCCTGTCTCGTTGGACGGAGGGGTCCGCGGCTTGCGGAACCGAAGGGCGCCCGTGGGCGGCTGCGCGAACCGGATGTTATTGTACAGACCGACTTTCGTGCCGGTGGATGTGGTGTTCACGAAGGTTGGTTTGTGGGTGGCGTAGCCTAGGTCTATGGGCGGGAAGTCTTGGGCTGTGGTTAGGATGGAGGGTGCTGTGCTTAGTAGGAGGAAAAGTAGAGATGAATGCATTGTTGGGTTTAGGTTCTTGTAGTTATGATGGGTAGATTGTGCTTTTATTGCTGTGATTGTCGGTGATGATGGTGTTTGGGCGGCGTTTTATACCTCGTTTTTTGAGGTTATGCCGGATTGAGTTGCTTCGTACTCGGTTCATCACTGACATCACTTGAGCGGATACCTCGTATTGGGGCCCATGGGCCGTGAGGATCGACATGGTTTTTATTCATTGAGTTGATATTAAGTTTTAAGCTGCAAGGAAGGGTTTGAGTCATTTGCTACGGCGTATTTCTAATTGTGGGATGATGCGTGGTCTGACTTGGTTGAATCTAAACTCAGATACATACGGACTAAGTCATGAGCACTAATGGCCCACTCATTGGACACGAAGAGGAACGGGTACATTTAGGCAAACAAATTCACAGAGCAAGAAAGGCAAAATAGCGATTCAGCAATTGGCCACAACACGTTCAAATCAAACTTGGGTTGTGGGGTGTCAGAATCCGTCTTAGCCGGACAAAGTGACTAGGCTGGAATACCTCCGTCCTCACCGTAGAAAGCGGCATATCTGGTGTCGTAGCTGGCGGAAACATTGACACCCATAGTAATCCAAGCCAAGATCCCATCTGAGAGTGAATCGCCGAGGTAAGCATAGTTGAAGACTGGGTCAGAGGTAGTACCGGTGGTTTCCGTGCCGAACACACGATCTTCAGCGTTGGTCGTCAGCCGAACCTGGTTGGTGTTGTAAGGCGCGGTTTCCTCGACCGCATCAATAAGGTCCTGGTCAAAGAAGAGTTGCCCGATGTGTGCAGCGTGACCGCCAGTTAAGGTATTGTTAGGGAGGACGGTGGCGCCAACGTGAGCAACAACGTGAACATGAGTAGTACGTCCTCCGTAGTGACCAGGGAAGATGGTATGAAATTGAGCAACACCGTCACTATCGGTGGGCTGAAGACCACGGAGGAATGTAGCATCCAGGTTGGACGTATCGTCTCCGTCCCCGTTGCTCCTGTCTACAACACCGGAGTAAACACCAGTGGTGTTGCAGTTCCAGACATCCCAGTAGAGTCCCTCAATGGGCTCGCATGTATCGATATCGATGAATTGGCCGTCCAGGTATACCGGGACGCCCTCCTGGTCGTCGCGGACATCCTGACGGATCAATTCACCTTTCACCCAGAAGGGACCAATCTCGCCTTCAGGGGAAAGGATACAAACAGGACTGTCTGTAAAAAGATCCTCAGCACTGGTATCGGGGCCCACGTTGGTGAGATTGGAATGGTGATCAGTGTTCAACACATCCTCCGTGTCACGGGCTTTCAGAGTCCGTTTTCCGTACCGAGCTGCGAGCTCAGCTCGACGCTTCTCCGCACGCTCAAAAACGCCACGACGTTGCAGCTGGTCCGAGCAAGCATCAAGGCTCCGGCGGGCACTGTCCTTGAAGGATCTTCTATGAAGGTCGGTGATGCCTTTGTGGGTTGGATGATGGGTATGGGCCAAAGCCGTTACGGCAAAGGCAGCAACGGTAGCAATGTAGGATAGAAGAACCATTTTAAGTCAGACAAGGGAGAATCAGACAACGATGTCTTAAAGGTAGAACTGATTGAGCTGATGATTCTGATGATAGTCCTCCATTGACGGGTCATTAGAGGCCTTTTATATCCTGATTTCCTTCCCCCGGCATTGTAGCGTACTTTGAGCACGAAACGACATATATTGCGGATTTCACAATGCCTCCAATGAAAATGGCGAGCGAACGGAAGACAAGGTATTGAATCGTAGCCATCTCCATTCTTGGCCTCGCTCTCTGTGCCAAGCACCGGAAATTTTGCAACGGACATCTACCTTGCCACTATTTCGGACATTAACGAAGCGTGACGAGTCTGCCAAGGCTTTCATATGAGCTTCTACTCTGCATGCATTGGTGCTGGACGAATGATTCGAGGACATTGAAAACAGTACCTATATCATTGGCTTCAGGCATAGTGACCGAAACAACCGATCACTTGGCGCAGGTACGGCAGTTGAAGTCCAAGCATGGATCTTTCCTTGCTGCAATTATTCAATACATAAATGCGAATGGCAAAGGAGATTGGCCTAGTTTGATCAGCAACCATATTCCCTCTTTTGGGTAGACGTTAAGCGTATCATAGCAAGGTACGTACTTGCACGGATGGGGCTTGAGCGACAAGATTATTGTCAAAGCACAAGATACTTGGTAGCAACAGATGTATATGGATATATGCACATTCACCAATTGCGTATCAGTCAATTGTCAGGTTGACATGCCAAGGCTTTAACGCTAATTTGAGTATAGAATGATGGAACTCGTTGACCTAATGCTTCATTGCAGTGGCTTCGATTGGGCAGTTAGAGGATCACAGAATTTGGATCCACAGAACAATGACAGGATCCCTCAGGCAGCTGCAATGTTTGCATCCAAACTAAACCAGGATTAACGGCCGATTACTCCCCCGCTGACTAAGTCTCTTTACCCAATATAGAATTGTTGCATGCGCATCCTCTGCACTTTAATCTATCATTACGGCTAGTCAACTAGTCACAGACGCCCCGTGACAATATCCTATCCTCCGACCTTGCCGATGTGATGACCCGGTTTGGACGACATATCCCCATCTTCCATTGGCTTTAGTAGCCATCTGTCTGGGGATACCCACACGGGACTCCGTCGGGTCTATAGTATCAGCTCCCAGATAGAGACATGGACGGCGTTGATGCTATCTTGAGCTATACTGCACTATAACATGGGAGGGAGAGGGAGAGTCCACCAGCACACTGTATCCAGAATTCTACTCAGCTCGAGACATAACGTAGGAATTCTAGTGGACCTTAGGAAAGACACAAGCCGCGGAGGTTCTTATTTGCACTCTTAGTATACATGAAAGTAGTGCAGTCGGGTATGCAGCCATGATGGTTAGCAGCAGTGCTTAGCCGGTGTACGTGTTCTTTATTCAAGGATCATACACTATTCTGCCCTATGTTCTCGAGACGGTGTTGCGTGTCATAAACTTCGGTATTTGGACCTTTCTGGCTATCTCTGGTCTTTATCACTATTCAAATTGTAGGTAATTACCCTAGACGATTCTGGAGAAGATTCAAATGGTGGAATTCGTCGTCCATTCAACCACATTTACATTACATACCATTGCCAACCTTACCATGCAGTTTGGGGCATAATGCCACCGAGAAATGTGGACATTCAGACACAACCTTATCACGTACGACAGCCAAGAGAGTCTGGATCAGAGTGGATATCAACTGAAGCAAATACCAAGACAGGCGTGCAAGCCAGCTGGAACTTTTGCAGCGGATAGACATACCGGTAATCGCCATATGAGCTCCGAATTCCACAGCAGTTTCTTGGTAATAGGTTCAAGCTTATTGCCTCTGCCTTGGACACATGTAATCCACGATCCATCATTGGCTCCTGAAGGCGTCGGAGTTGTCTGGTCCTTGTAGCGAATTGGCTCCGGCTATATCATGATCACAAACTAGCATAGGATTGCCTCTACCTTCCATCTCACAATTGTCATGATAAGACCCACTCTAGTTTGTTGTTTTCTGAAATAAGAAATTGAACGTTCCATAGACGGGTATCATGCTGCTTGTACTGACCATGGATATCATTTATCATTTATATCGATTGTATTTCCCATCGGTACCAGCCGAGTTGTAATAACCAGAGCAAAGCCGAAAGGTATCTCATAGCATCCCCATGTCCAAGAAAACCACACCTATCCAAAATAAACCCAACTCCAAGAATAATGCCTAAACCCAGCACCCATGCACTCAAACAACCAGCCGAGTCCACCAATCCCCGCAGTAAACCCAACCATCAAAACTGGTAATTCGCAACCGCAATAATAACAATAACCCCCGGTGTCACGATTATCACCGCAAGCAACAAGTACCAAAAACAAAGCTGACGCCCACTGCACTGGAACCATCTCGTCACAAACGACGACCGCGGCCGGATAGTGTCACGCGAGTCCAGCTCCAGCACGTTATACTCTCTCATTTCAAAACCGGCCTCTTCATCGGAATACGGAGTCGAAAGGGGCGCGGCCTCCGAGTAAGCAGGTGGAGGTGAGATGTCCTGCGTGGGTCTGTTAGAAGCTAGTCATGCGGGATAAATTGTGGGTGTCGGGTACTCGTAGTTTCGGCATGGTTGGTTGGCTCTTGGATGTGTATTGGGGTTCCAGTTTTTCCTTTGTAGGTTTATAGTGGGTTTATGGCTGTGAGTAGAAGCTGGGGATTGTGAGTGGGAGTGTATGTAGATGAAGTGGGTGTTTTATGGTGGTTGCGGCTGATTGCAGGACAGCCTTGTGGCCGAGGCTGTGGTTTGGCCCCCATTTGCTGGTATGTAGACCCTTGCATTTTTCCTTTTTTGTTTTTGTCGCGATTACCGAGATAGTCATTCCATCTTCGAGCTTCTACTGTATAAAAATTAATGCATGAGTTTGTTATAGAAAATACTTCTAGATAGGTTGTTGTGTTTTTTCTGGTTCAATCGTAAGTAGTACCGACATTATGAGCAATAGTCTTGAAATCGCACCATACTGCTACATATAGTATGGATTATTGTAAGTAAACAAAGTCGCCTGACAAAATATACCACAAAGTTAGAGTAGGGTTTTACTGTCACGGGTGGATCTGGTGGAACATGAGTGGAGGAGAGTGACGTTCATACTACCAACCGACACATTCTTCAAAGACGGGTTATACTTTGCAGGATCCCACTATTTCAGTCCAGAGCATAATGCCTTTACGGAATACCCCATCGAACCACATTCCTGACAAGATAAGCTTCAGAAACTCAACCAAAACAAGATATTGGATCATTGCCAATCTGCCGCAAAGTATGAAAGCAGCCGTGGCGAAAGCAATTAGAACAAGATTACGTGGAATTATGAGATTCTGTCGGACTCGATAAATCACCAATGATTTCCCCAAGATGCATAACGAGTGAAATAAAGATTCATTCTACAACGAAAATGACAAAAGAAAGATTCATAGACACCCTCACTCTCCTGTCCAACGAACTACAAGATGATCTCCGAGACAAGGGTACCCCAACTGAACAGCAAAACCACTTCAACAAGGTTAAATACCTCTACTCAGTATAGAGAAGCGAATCCCACTAACAACCCCAGTGCTTCCTCGAAACCACCCAAAATGGTAAATTGCACCGCGGTCTCACCGTCCTCGACACCGGAAGCTGCCTACTAGACCGTCCACTCAGCAGCACCGAATTCAACGACCTCAGCATCCTCGGCTGGCTAACAGAGATATTCCAAGCCGCGTACCTGATCTGGGACGACATAATGGACAAATCAGAGTACAGACGGGGAAAACCCTGCTGGTATCTTCGAGAAGGAGTTGGTCTTGCAGCCATTAACGATGCAGCTTTGTTAAATTCATCGATATTTTTTCTACTGCGGAAGCATTTTAAGCATCACCCGTCATATGTTGACATGCTTGAGCTGTTCCATGAGGTAGGAGGTAGGACGGAATTAGGACAGCTTGCTGATACGGTGCAGTATGATCATGGGCTTGATAAAATGAGTGTTGAGAACTGGTCATTCATCGTGACAAACAAAACGGCGTACTATAGCATTTATCTGCCCGTTTCCCTGGCGCTTCTATACGTGAATATTTCTGGCCGGAGAAATCTGGAACAGGCTAGGGGGATTTTATTGCCTATGGGAGAGTATTTTCAAGCGCAGGATGACTATTTGGATGTCTATGGAGATCCCGCGGTCACTGAGAGGGTGGGTACAGATATCCAGGATAAGAAGTGTACTTGGCTAGTCGTTGAGGCTTTGCGACGCTGCGATAAGGGACAGCGACAGATTCTGGAGCAATCTTATGGGGGGGGGTGGAATGATGCCGACGTGAACCGGGCCATGAAGGTGCTTGAGACACTCGATATGCGGAGAGTATTCTCCGAGTATGAGAATGCGAAGATTCAGGATCTGCAGGATAGGATTGAAAGCGTTGATGAAAGCTATGGCTTAACGAAAGAGGTTTTCTATCTTGTTCTCGGGAAGATTACGCATCGCAGTCGGTAGGACATTGAGATGCAGTGTAAGTGCCACAGATTACTCCAATACAATGCGTGAGCTTCGTGGAAATTCCGTTATCGGACCTTGCGTCCTTGGAATTCATGGTGCCGCATGTTGTCAGACTTAGGCAGCCTTAGTGTTTCCCTGTTGTAGCTATTGCATCTGTCGACGTGCATCCTGTCATTGTAATGGTGACGAGCCTAAAAGGATAATCGCTAGTTTATTACAGTAAGTAGCTTACGGGTTCGGATCTAGGTTCTTTCGCGATCAAAGAAAATGTTGACCCAATGGATGTAGAATGCACATGAAATGATACGTGATTAGCATGGGCTTTAGTTCTTAAATTATCTATGTAAACCTGATTTATGCACACTTACCCAATTGCGCTAGATTGACTGAAAATGAAAATATTCAAAGCGTGTATATGAAATCCGGCCTATTATCCCCTAGAAGCTTCAACTGGTCCTGGTCAAGTCCCTGCACCCAATGGTCCCGTTCACCGCGACGACGTTTCGCGTTCTCTATTCGCAGACCAATATATTGTACCACAGAACCGCCAAACAGAAAGAGAACTAAGTATGCCAGGACCACGCCGTGTCCAGGGTAGAACTCAGGAGCATCTTCACCACGGTAAATGTTCGACGACACGATACCGTTCAAGTTTCCCCAACCTATCACGATGCCTATGGTGACTCCTCGCTTGTAGACTCCTATGTGATTGTGAATAAGTCTATTATATTGAAAGCATTGAAAGGGTATGGAGTTTCAAGCCTTACCTTCAGTATTGTTACTGACCCAAGAAATAGAATTAGAAATGGCAGGATAGATTCCCATGGCACCTAGGAACGTCCCAGCGTACTTTACACCAGCGGACTTCGCACCCAGTAGCATAGAAAAACCTACCATTCCGACAATAGATACTACTATGTTGCTAATGCCACGCTGACGGGTGCGATCGGCGACAAACCCAACAGCGATTGTCACCACTGCCGCTGCAGCATACGGAGGCACACTAAGTAATTGTGCTCTAATAGCTTTGTACCCCTAAGATGTGTCAGTTCTGGCATGACTGTAAAAGACAGAGTGACAACTTACAAGTTGATTGATGATTGTCGGAACAAACAGTGAAAAGGCGTACAGGGCTCCATCCGCGCCCATGTAAATCACGGCACTTGTATAAGTTTTCCAATCCTTGAGGCTGCTCCAGAAGTATGTCATCTTGAACTGTTCATGCTCCGCACTGGACTGCTGGTCAGCCGCGAGACGACGCAAGACACGTTTGCGATCTGCATCCGACAGGAACTTGGCTTCGTCAGGAAAGTCATAGACCATCCAGAATGACAAGATGCCAACGATTATCGTTGCTAATCCTTCGAGTATAAAGATCCATGACCAGCCTGCCTTTCCACCAATCCCATGCATCTTGGCAATGGCAGCGGCGAGTAAACCACCAAAGGACCCTGCAAGAGCGGCAGCGGAGAAAAAAATGGCCATGCGCACACCGAATTCCGATCGTTTGTACCAGCAAGAGAGGAAATATCCTACACCTGGGAACAGACCGGCTTCGGTCAAACCGAGAAACCATCGCACCTATGTGTTATTAGTCTCGATTCGTAGGTATGGCATATGGGATAGTCCGATCTTGCACGTACCGCCATGAGACCTGAGAAATTATGTACCAGGCCCATACAAGCCATACAAATTCCCTAAGAGATGAGACTGTTAGGATATCTTGTGAGCGACTAGAGGTTCGCAATATTCCTACCCATAATACCATGATGATCGGAATAAAAATACTAGGCCTCATGCGCTTCAGGAGCACGTTGGTGAGAGGCTCAAAGATGGAGTACGAAACGAAGAAGATCGTGAGGGAGGCGTTATATTGGGAATTGGTCATACCCAAATCATCCTGCAAGCCTGCGAGCTTCGCATTTCCGATGTTGGTTCGATCGAGGAAAGAAATGAGATAAAGCAGACTGAGCCATGGAATTAACCTCAAGTCAAGCTTCCAAAGCAAAGCCCGATCCTGGTTTGCGCGAGTAATCAGTATGCGGTCGCAAAGATAGATGGGTTATATAAGGGCAAAATTGACAATTTTCGCCTTTTCCTCCTCGCTGAGTCCCTCATCTGGGTCCTCAAACAATTCCAGGTTCGATTTTGCAGGGTATTCGTGTGAGGTGGACCGCTTCTCGACATCGGTCGTTTTCTGTAGCTCTTCTAGGGCCGGCTTTTCATCATCGACAGGTTGGGTCATCTTGTCCGAGAATAGCGGTGACACTTTTCAAAGATCAGGGGATCCAAAGCTGCAAGGAAAAGAAAGAAGGAAAGAGTAGGTATAGGAGTGGGAGGAAAAACAAAGAACAAAAAAGACCAACGATTTCTAAGCGAGGGGTATGAGGTCTCATCTTAAATTCTCCGAACCGTGCAGGAGCAGCTAATCACATCCTGCAGAGGACTCTAGATAAGGTAAGTTTATGTGAGGGGACAAAAGTCTGGACGAAGAGGGAAACTTTAATCCATGGTCCATGGTGTCATGATTGGTAGAATTCTGTTGGTCCATTTTTCAAGCCAAATCCATAGTATTGCTGATCTATGCCAAATAGATTTAAACTGTCCAACATGAGAAGCCAAGCAATTTGATCACTTAGTTTTCCCCCTCATCATCCTCCTTTATCACCTTTTAAGGTAACTTTCGGCACTTTCCCCATGGGGGAGATAGCTTTCCTCCCCCACATCTACTTAGCTAAATTAGCTCATTGCGTGGGGGTTGCCTCAACCAATCCAATTGCATACTGTCTACATGAATGGGCGGGGGCTGTGTAGAACAATCCTCTTGTTTTCATTCGTTATTCAATACTGTCACCATCCGAGACCAATTGGCACTACGATCTTGATTCTATCTATGTCAACAACCGTGTATAACATATACGGCAAGGCATTCGATAAGATATCAATCATGTTTGTTTTATTGCACTATATAATAAATTCACGGACCAATCCTGACTCTGTGCATATAATCCTATTACACGACCTGGTTGATAATATTACCACCGGACCAACTCTCCACTGTAGTCTTAGTGGCAGCCTCCAAGTTTCGTAATGTCTTCTTCGAGTACCAGGCCAGATGAGGCGTCATGACCAGATTTAATCCGGCAGCATCCGGACCTAGCAGAGGAGTGGTGCCTCGTCCGGCAGGCTCTATAGCATAGACATCCATCGCGGCACCAGAAATAACACCCCCTTTCAGAGCTTCCAACAGAGCCTGCTCATCGACAATCCCGCCTCGACCGACATGGATAAGCAATGCTTGACGGGACATCAAGTGCAGCTCTGCCGTGGAGATCAAATCGGTTGTTTGAGGAGTGCGCGGTAAACACAAGATCACGACTGTTGAACTTTTCAAGGTTTCCTCAAAGGAGACACGTCCTGGTCGAGGTGCCTCGCCCTTCCGCTCTGCCACACGGACATCCATGCCCAGGCTTGTCGCTAAGGTATGAATTCTTTTCCCGAGTGATCCATAACCAATGATTCCCACAGTCTCATCTTCACAAGTCAAGGGAGCTTCCCCGTCCGCCGTGCGGACCATTCTATTGAGTCCACCATGCATTTTCCATTCCGTATCCTGGGTGATATCTTCTGGTACACTGACGGTAGTGTTATGTAACCCGACCAGCCTCCTCCGGGCAGCAAAATACAGGCCAATTGCATGCTCACTGACACTATCAATATTCGTGCCTGGGCAGTTGCAGACCGTAATACCGCGAGCCTTTGCAGCCTCTTTGTCGACACAGTCGGTCCCAGATGCCATGATCACAATCAAGCGAAGGTTTGGTGTTACCTCCGGGCTGAGAACAGCGGCCGGTATGCGGATCGTTGTAGTTAGGACAATGGTAGCATGTTTGATTCGGCTTGCTAGGTCCGATTGCTCAGTCCATTTGTAGGCCGACAATGTATACCCTCCGGGTATATCGAACTCTGAAATGGGGCAGTGAACGGCCTCAATATCCACAATGTGGTGTGATTTAGCCATTCTAGAAGGTGTAACAAGAGAGTAGTCTCGTATAGCTTTGGCTAGTGCAGTCTCCTGTCGAGTATTGTTCCCTCTTCGATGTTCCTGCACAGACTTATAGATGAGACTTGATGCGGTCGAACTCACTGACCGACGAAATCCGATACTCAGTATGGAGCAGACCCTTATCGTAGTCTTCTGTTGGCGTAATAGACTCCAAGTTCCACATGTGTGAAGAAAAGACATGCTTAGACTTTATAAGGTGTGGTGGATAATGGGCTCACTATTGAAGCCAATGCAGCCGGAGTTAGCATTGAAAACACCGGGTTCAGCGTGTGGATCGCTATTCGAAATTTTAATCACAGTCCCAGGTCCATTGTCGTATAAGATCTGATCCTTTTCTATGTGGATTTGTGGGGTCGCCACCGAAGAGGCCGTGAAACAACAAGAGAGTGGATCTATCGCAAAACCGTGAAAGAAATTCTCAATAACACGACGGACTTCAGAATGGATGTAAATGTCATTATTCAGCATCAACGGCTATAATCGGTATCAATTGGCGGCTGTCATGGCACAGGGCGTGACGGCTGTTCCGAACCGTAGAAACTGATCAAGACAGGATTCCTCGGAAGGTGTGCTTAGGAACACTGTTATCCGTATACTACTGAAAATAAATATGATCCAAGACCATTGATTGTTATATCCTAATAAGTGTTGACGTCTTCCAGCACAACTTAGAGCTTCGATTTAGCAAAGCTATCCATATCAACTTCCAGAACAGTTGTTAACCGCGAGAACATGTAGTAAAACCCCTAATGATGTCATTAATATCTGTCCAACAGTGCAGCTTCCAACAACCAACCTGCAGAGAAATGATTTCCACAATTTCTCTATCGGAAAATAATTCCTTGACACGCGCCCACAGCTCCTCCCCAACCTCGGGATGCTCGATTATAGTTTCCACAGAATCAAGTAGAATCCCATCCTTCGTATTGAACTTGGTAGTAGGCTTTTGACCCGAGAAATATCTTGCTTGTGCTCCCGCATCCTGGATCACTTGCCGCTCTTCATCGGTGACCCCTGCTTTGGTAGATATCGGGATATGATGAGTCCATTCATAGGTTGATCGGAATTTGGCTGTGCTGAGGAGAATGACTAATTCGCGGTCTCTGGGTGATAGTGACAAATGCTTGAATTGGGCGTTGCCGACATCGGCCCAATGATTGATGGTTGCAGAGCTATGTGAGAGAAGCTTCAGGACGTTGAGTGTGGGGTATTTGGGAGGAGTGTGGTGAGAGCGAAAGTCGTTGTATGGGAGTCGCGCCATAGTTGAAAAAGTACAGTATGACATGGACATTAAGTTTGCAGTAATGCAACCTCCTTTATAACTTTACCAGGGCCTCGGTAGCGTATCTACGGAGCTAACCCTCGGTATAAAACAGTCCAGAAATACTAAGCTAATCTTCCCATGTTAGGCGCTAGAAGACAAAAGATCATGTACTCATTGGCTTCGGCTTTTACATGTTTCGCCCGCTGTGTGATAATGTAATCATCATAGGGTCCCGGGGGGTACGTGATGAGGATGATATAGGGATAATTGATAGTTATTAAACGTTATCTAGTATTATATATATGTTTATAATCATTAATAACTTTCTATACTGTTTGTAACTGGCTACAGCTCCCTAACAACTTATGCCAGCGGCCTGCTATGATGTTTGACCTCGACTATATAAGTCTGTAAACAGACACTAGAGCCTTATCACAGACATTTGGTTATGGCTTGTTTGAATTGCATGGACTATGTTTTTGATGTGTGACTGATCATTCGAGTGATTTCAATACTTTTTACAACAATCTCCCATATATTGTAAATTGTGAGACGATGAGATTCCCTGGAAAAACAAATTGACCCATACCGCCTTGTTGAACATCAATCAGGTCATCATCTGTAGACTGTTCATCTGTATATATAATATAGAGTTCTAGATGATAACCAACCTAAGAATAATCAATTCTTCTCTGGATTAAAACACACCCGTGCTACTACTAGTAGCTTCACTGTTTGATGTTTTGGCTTCTTCTAACCCTGACATTTACAACAATGAACATAGCACTCAAACCATAGCATGCTCCACCATTAAAATGCATGTATATTTCGTTCGATGGCAAATTTAATTTAGTTTGTCTCCAGCTGGAGGATTAATATAATTCGTGTGTTTGGAATAGCGGGGCAGTCAGCCGCCAACTGCCAAGTATTGTATTACCCCTCCTACGGCGGACTATAACGGCCAGTATTGGTTTTCAAAATATTGGTAATTTATGGTTTGACCGCTCAGATTCCCGCTTCCTATTCTAATATTTTATATATTTAGAGGCCTCCAGACCTCTGAAAAACATTTATTTCTGCAAGATAGAGGTATTATATAGATTTCTACATAATATAGAATATATTATTAAACAATAAAAGCTTTAGATCTTATAGAAATATATAAATAATTAAAATATTAAATTTTTTTAACCTTCAAAAGTATACTACAACTGCGAGGTTTTTCAATAATTTAATACATAAATTGATTGGCTAGTTCTTTACCGCTTACAGGTATTCTGCCATATTTAATTATATAATTTATTTTTTATTTTTACTGCCTATATATACCGCTTACGGAAAGTCTAATTTTCTTTATTAAATTTAACTCTATTAAACTGTTTTATATACATAATAATACATAAATTTTGTAATTAAAAATTATATTAAATCAATCAATTTTTACTTATTTTCAAAGATTTTAAGCCAGATCAAAGTATATATAGGATTTAAATGTCTGTAATTCTTATAAAACTGTATAGAATCTTTGAAAAAGAGGTTTTCATATAAGAAAATTGTATTATATTTTCAGATTCTATATTTTAGACTTCTGCCGGCAGAACACACCTAAAACAATGCAAAAATTATGAAAACCAATACTGGCCGTTATAGTCCGCCGTATATACTAGGCAGCCAGAGTGTTTAAATCTCACCACGCTGTTGAATTTCCCTTATTCTGATTCAATCCTTTTTTGATTTTATCTTTCTCCCCCAAATCTAATTGTGTCAAAAACAAACCACCATGTCTTTCCAAAAATCTTGTGAAGACATTCGTATCGAAGTCCGTGACGATCATACCGTACTTCTTGCCGGAGCTGAAATTGGTGATGATGAATATGTTCCTGCGGAGCTAATTCTTGACGAAGCAATTGGTAATGACAATGGTAAGTATTACATGTCCCGAGTAACATTCATTATTGTTTCTAATATAAGATTGTTTCAATATATCCAGGATTTTTGAGTCGCGATACCACAAACTTTACCGAAACCGCTGAAAACATCGAGCTGGAATTCCGCGACGATGGTGTCTGGTTGACCGCAGATCTCCAACAAGTTGATGGAGAAGACAGAGAGCGCCAGGGCATCAACTTGTCCGATCATATCGAGAACCAGGGCGGCTCACTTGTCTTTATTGTAAGTTGGCTGTGAAAAGCCTTTCAAGTCTTATTGTAACATTGTCGTGCTAACCTGTGTTTTTAATTGGCAGTAGTAGGGGGATTAAATCAGTGATACAAGTACCGCGCATACTCAATTCAGCTCTAGTTGTTTACATCTATTCTTACTCCTTTTTGGCTGTAGAGTAACTTGGGTTATCGTGATATAAATGTAGTTACTATGGTCAACCGTCTTGAGAACCTTCATTCGGGCAGATCTCCGCAGATTTTATAGAATTAGTCTCTTTCCTATTTAAAGTGTGGCAGTAGCTGAAAGATACATAGCTCGGGCAAAGGTCTGAGCAATATATAGTATCCTATTTACTAGCTATTATACAGTGTTATATTTACCTCTGCAAGTTAAACAAACTCTATACCTGACTTTCAAAAACTAGGAAATCTTATGAGGGAACCCTGTTTGGAGTGTATAGTTGCTTTGATACTAGAACAATATACATCATATGATCGAGACTTATGATACTGTTATTTACTATTTTTAATTGTCATCCATTTACTTTTGATAGTATGAAGGGTCAATACATTACGGTGAAGGCATTCGCAGAAGCTATATCCATCGTCTCTGCTTACAATCACCAGATCAGATGCAAGGAACCGGCCCCAGATTGAGACATGTAAAGACAGCTTCGGGTCCTGAGAAATTCCCAAAGAAGCATCAATCTTCCAGACCGTGAAACTGGAGAAAAACGAATATGATGGGAACGCCGACAAGGAATACATGAACATGAGATAGAAGCGACCAGGCATCAGTTCTTGGGGGTTGGGACCTCGTCAGGAGTATGGATTTATTTAAAATGAATATTGAATGTGTGTTTGTAGATGTTTAGATAAGAGCATTTTAACAAACATACCATACCAATAGGTTTTAATTGGTATTGTGATAAATCCCTGGTAACAACTTGTGTAATTTGCTTTTAGCCATGCAATTGAGTGCATGGTGTTGCAATCCAGTAAAAAAAAGAAAAGAAAAGAAAACACAAAGATGAATTAACCTAAGATGGTTGAAGTGCTACAGCATCCTATAGTTCAGTTGCCCGAAAGGTATCTCCAATTTTCATAAAACTGCATTTGACTAAATCACAATGAGTCTCAAATAAGATATGGACTATGGTTTCCCTGGAAATACATGAGCATGGTGATATTGCAGTTCAGTCCCAAATTCCAACACGTGAACGAGCTTCTTGCATATTGTTACCAATATTCTTCTCTTGGGACAGGGCTCCACGAGTGTTTTGATCATTCCTGAGGAATCTAAAGTGGCACTGTCCAAAGCTAGGGTGGTTTTTTAAAGTCCCATATGCTGCAGCAGCTACTTTGATCGAATTGAATCGAACGGAAACCTCCCCCAGCACAGGTCCATCCTCGACTGCTTCTACATGGCTAGCGTAAGCGCACTTGCCCATCACACGGCAGACCTCGCTCTTGATAGTCCGGCGTGAGCTAGACACCAACAAGGAACGAGTATAGCCTTCCTCGACAATCAGTTTCTCCAGATCTGCTGGCATGGGATAAGTTGGCGTATTAACGGGGACGACTTTGGCGAGATTAGATCCAAGTCGAAGTCCAGACTTGGAGTTTTGTAGAGAAAGCAAGGCATCAGATTGTCGGACAAATACCACAATCGCAGTTTTGTCTCCAGTGATCGGACGCGTGTCCCCTAGATAAGCGGAGTATATCTCACCACTAATTGCGGGCAGGATATGCGCAAGAGTCATAGTCGATGGAACCTGCTCGATGCGGATAGTTCGATATGCGTTTTTCTCGTACTTGGTAGGAACATATCGTAGGCCATACTGAAACATCCAAAAGTCCCTAATGGGCTGGCTCGAGAAATGATTAGGGCGGAAGTAGAATGCATCCAACTCATCTTCCTCATTATCAAAAACACTAGGTCCGATTATTGCCCAGCGTATCTTGCCGTCCCAGGCAGTCTTTAAGTGCTTTCCGATACGAGACAGAGAATCCATCGACACTTGTGGTACTCTAGGAGCAATGACTTTCTTCTTTGTATATGTTAGAAATTGATCGATACACATTCGTGTCAAATTGGTGTTAAAGGGGTCTTATCAACTTAAACAATGTACTCACACGTTCTGGCTCCAATGTAGGGATTCCAAGATTTTCTAACACGGTGTCTAACAATGCAGTGGATTCTTTCAGAGGAAGCTCTGCGGAAGTTTCAGTGATAGAGTTGCCGGTACTGGGACCTTCTGCTCTCTGGGCGGCCTGGGGTACAAGGGCTGGAACGTTAATTTCATCAAGGATGCTATCTAAAAGGCCGATACTGTGCTGCACCCGCGAAACAGAAGACACAACTGAGGATGTGCTTTCAACTACCTCTTCAGAATGCATATTAACCTTGTTCAGTTCTGAATTTATGTTCTGAGTCATTGAAACAAGCCGAGAATCAATTTGATAGAAGCATATGTAAAGTGCAACAAGAAAGAGGAGGAAGCCGAAGATGAAAGTCCCAAGGTGCAGATAACCCGACAAATGTAAACATGCACAGGCTTCCATTTTTGGTAAGAGTGTCTGTTGACGCAAAGTCACCTGCCTCCAGCCCTGAAGTAACGGATGGTGGGTGAAAATTTGAGAAAGCCGGTGCAAGATAACAAGTTCGTTGATTAACACTAGAAGTAATAAGTTTACCACCTTGATTCTGAGTGCCAAGTTGCTGATTGCTCCTCACATCAAGCAATATGCTAAATAAATGGCTTTCCTGCCAGCGTGAAATAGGGAAACACCTTTTCACTGTTATAGCAAAGGTGTAGCTTGGGGAACTGTAGATTTCCCTTTGTGTCTTTCTGAATACAAATGACCGTCACTGTAGGAATACCTTGACTCTACCTGATAGATCCCCCCTGTGCTAAATATATTAAAATGTACGGTAAGGGTAATGATGAGGTTGAATGTCCAATCAAGTGAGAATAGCGTCCAGCCTCTTCAATATGTGAGAAAAGAATTTCTCAATGCTTTAAAATTCACATGTACACAATGTTTGTGTTCATATTCATAGCAACATATCAGTTGGCTAATGTCAATATGCGGAAGCCTAATCGTGTTCAAAAAGCCCCTAATCAGGGAGTTCCTTATTGGTAATAAACAAATGGCCTTGTATGTATTCACCTGAGAACTTCGAGTACATTCTTATGCCTTTGATTAATGAAGGATAACACAAAACTGTGTCAACTTCAAGCTCAGAAGCAAGGTAATCAAGACACGAGCCAGCTTGAAATTCTTGTCAATTATTACATAGAAGTTGAAACTAAGGTCACCCCCACGGACGAAAAGATGTAGTGATAGCGCAGTTGGATTTAACGTACGTGAGGCTTGTTAGACCGAGTCAGGGAGAGATCAACAAATTAATATCCAAAGCCGTCAAACTTACTACTAGTAAGTATCACCTGGGACCCTTCCAAAGGTCGGACGATGTTACGATTCATGCCTGGTGTGTTTAGCATCCATCTTACGAGTAAACGCTCGTTAGGATGTAGAAAGAAGTCCAGATCGATGTGGGTAAAGTGTGGAGAGTGCGGCCGCCCAATTCTGGGTATAGTCTACAATCCGAAAAAAATCGCCCCCGTAACTTTTTAATATCATTAATTTCTGTGGATGGATTTGGGCCTTTGGTGATATAACCACCCACAGTTCATGTCCTGCCGCTGACGACATACTCTTTTACCACATTTCAAGGTATGAATACTACTACTACTACTACTACTACTATAACCACCCACATAGATTTTCCTTTCCCTCCAACCGCAGTCCATAGCATTCTATATTCAGTGTGGGTGAGCCATCATCTGTTGGATCAATAAAAACTGTATGTAGTTATCACATCCTCCCAAGTCTACTGAATCTACCAGCGCCCCCCAGCCTGCAGTTTAATCTCTGGTCGCGACCAAGCACATTTCTAATACCTATCGAGATGGCGTCATGGAGAGATCTCAGATAATGAGACATCAATTTCGCCTGTGGTCCGGATGATCTCTTTTGTATACCCGGAAGAAGGGAGACCTTAGAATCCATGAAGGATGCATATAACATGGCGACGTATGGGAGCTGGCGTTTTTTTTCATTATGGAAGGTAAGGCTTTTCTCGCTTGCCGACTTGTGGATGGATGATGATCACTGACTTTGTCAAAAATATCTGAAGGGAATCCTGTGGACGATAATACCCAACTTGATAGTTACTAATTAATTGGTGGAAATCGTTTACTAAATTAACCAAGGTAAGACCATGAACAAAGGTAATATCGCGACTCCGTTGAGAAACATTATACCACCATGGCGAGGCTTGGAGTAAAGTATCAGGACATTTGTCCAACACACAACTTATCAATCACACCACTAGAGTAAGTCTTGAAGGCACGGTCCAGTGCCATTACCTGTCCAGTTCCAATGAAGTTTTCGGCACGTTTGAAGACCAGTTATTCGGTCAATTCACATAGCATAAATTATCTCAAGTCTAGTCACACTAAGTCAGAAGATTAGTTGAAACAAAATATTGGCAAGAGGGATGAGCGTCAGTGGTCAAAGCTGTGCTATAGGTATTAAAGATCTTGGCAAATGTTTGGAATTCAGAGAAAAAGTTTCGAGAAGCATTGTTGCCTCAGAAAGAATCAAAATAGAGTTCTGCTTTGAGTAGAGAGCGCCGTCTGATCAACAACATGGGCGTTAATATGGAATCCTGCTGAGACGAGGGAAATTGACGCCTTTAATAGGCTGTGCTTAGGGAGGACAAGGGTGTGCAGCAGATATGCTGAGTTTTCGATGTGACCTTTCCTAGATTACGACTCATATGTCAACCATCGTAATCATAGTAGAGCATTGTTACTCAATCACTAAGTATCTACGCACTCGACAGCGATATACGGAATGAAATAAGGGCAGAGCACCCAGACTATTAGGCTCCCAAAGGCCCCCCAACACCTAGATCGAATGATCAATGGAATTATTGGGCACAAGTAGCTGCAGCCCCGAATGAACAAACCTGCCATATCCTGTCCCGTCTTTTCCTGTCATGTAGCCTTTAAGTCTTCCAAACTAGAAGGTATTGAAAAATCAAAAGAAAAAGAAAAATATGAAAGGCCGTGCAAAGGTACGAGTACTACGCGCAGCAAGATTTCTAGTATTAGTGCTCTAATTCAGGTCGAAAATGGAAGCTCTATAACAATTTAGCCAGTAGCAGGGCAGCTGATTCAAACATATACATTTATTCTTATTGATTATGCAAGTGCAGTCTAAAACATGGAGCAAGTACTATTATTTGCATATGCTACCAAGACCAAGACTAATACGTGACTATCCACAACCATCTTAGCTAACCCTCGAGTATACATTTCCCCCGTTCTTTCAACTGATAGGCCATTTACAGAGACCCAAACAATGAATCTGCAAGGCAATGTAGGACGACATTCCTGCTTTGGATCTTTTCTGCCTGAAATTCATGTACAGTCGCGCCTAGTTCTTCCCCAAGGATAGAGGTCATCGGTGATTACACGCAATTTGCGAACGAAATTTCTATACCAGATACCATCCTGAAAAGCATAAATCATCCTAGCTAATTGTGAGGAAGGTCAGAAGGAGCTTGACGGGAGAATACTCACATTTTATTATCAGCACGACGAATACGGTACACTTCATGGGGAAAACAATCATCAATTTTCCCAGAAAAACAGTTCATTTCGATGTCAATAATGATATGAATTTTGGGGTCTCTTTGGGGTATATCGGGGTTCGAAGGCTGGACGTGGACAAAATGGCGGCCAGCTTCAAGTTCTTGGGCCGAACGGCCGTTGGTTTCAAGGTATAATCGAACCGACTCATAAGGGTCCTTGTTGTCAAAATCAACTTCTTGCAAACGTAGAATAACTCGCTTCGGCTGATCCATCTCAGTTTTGAGGTGACGAAATCTTTTGTGGTGATCATGGAAGGCAGCGTAGTTTAAATTTGGGCGTCTGGAGGTACGTTTCAGTTTCTTGGCTTGGCAGGATGGCAAGTACGGTGCAAGCCAATAAAAATGACCGGTGGTACCGGGTGGCTTTATCTGGAAATACAGGCAGACAACCTATTGGTTTTTAAACCAAGCTACAGAGTACATATCACTAGAACAAAAATACAAAGCCCGGAATAATTTACCCAAAGCCCGACCGAGGTTTTTTAGGTTCAAACTAAATGATGACACATGATTTGAAAACATTCTCCGTCAGATGTTCTATGCAGTGTCAAAGTTCGCCGCCACTATATTTCTTCAATTAACTTGAAATGAATGTAAGTCAAATGAAACGGTGACACTGGGTCAAGGAATTAGAAGGTGTACATTCATAGAACAGTGGGCAGTTTGCCTCCTATCCATTGGGATAAATCACTTACTAGGATTTATGCGACTAACATAAATTCCGAACCTTCGGAGCTGGGGGGTGTTTCGCCTTTACAGATAGGGCATGATCCATCCATGTGGTCATCTTGTGCGTCCACAACACGTTCAAGGTCGCGCATTCTACCACTTGGGGGTACACAGGGTCGACCATCGGGCCGTTGAAGGGCGGCATTGCAACGTTGGTAGTCGTAGGAGACAGTATGGCCACAGCCACCACGGCCATCATATCGCCTGCAGAGTAGCTCGCACATTTTAAAGTGCTTATGAGGCAAGACTTTTGTTGCACGAGAGAGGGAGGGAAGGAATATAGAGACAATGACCTTGCAATGGAAAAAGAAACAGAAGGAAATTAGGTGATGTTGAAATAATCCATACTGCAACAAGGCTGATATATAGAAGCGTGGCACTATGGCCTCTAGGGAGTTAGATGTGTTGAAGCTAACTTGCCTATATAAAAATAATTTCCTTCCGGTCTAGTCCAGCGGCTAGTTTGTGACCAACAATCACACTTTCACTTTCGACCAAGCAAATTGACCGAACTGGACGGATGGGATGCGCCTCCCTAGGTAGGTACTTTCTCGTCCCGTCCCGTTCGATCCAATGATGTCTAATCCTGTCCACCGATCAACAGGTTGGCGTTTCGCTCACTATCTGGCCGCATGAAAAGCTTTGCGGTCCCGCTCAGGCCTACTACCAACCTCCACAGCGACAGACAGTGACACCCGCAAGTTTGTTTACGCTGTGGTCCATGGTAGCTTATTGAGTGATGATACCATGTCTCATTTTGTTACTATTAACATTATAACATAATTACAACTTACTACATATCCATATCACTCAAATTGTCCGAGTACGGGATTGGTTGGTGTATACTTCTCTTTATTGGTTATGTTCAATTTACCAAGTCAGGGTCAAAAATATGCTGTCAACCTGGGGCTGTTAGTCCCTCTCCTTTGTTTTGAGCTACGGAAAATCATATTATGATCTCATGGGTTCACAAACTTAGTCAATAGTCTCCAGATAGCTTTGACATGACATAGGCTAGATTGTCATCCAACCGTATTGCGAGATGCTTTGCCTCTAGGAAACCCTCGGTCGTCATCATCTCACACACTTTATACCGTTTATATGTTGGTAGCTTATTACTGCATTGAAATCTTTGCCATGATTCTCAATCATCCAGCAACTGCCGTGCGCATATCTAGATGTATGTATATACCGCAATGGTAACTCTATGTGCTATACTATAATTTTCAAAACCGCAACACCCAAAGAAGCTCTTTGGCTGCCTAGAAAGAAAAGAAACTTTAGTTGCGGACCTGCTTTCAACGAACATTGTCACGGATTAGATGGCGATCTGGCCTGATTTGGCAAATATCCATGTTTGCCAATTTTGGTTCAGTCTTTGGGTAATTTTGCATTGTGCGATGACTGTCTTGTAAGGACTCACAACTTGCTGGAAGTCAATGACTAGGCATTCATTAACGATGAAATTGCTGCTTCATATCTTAGTCCTTGAAGGAGTAGATTGGAGTATGTATGAGGCTACCAAATTAGTTGTAAATAGTATACTTGCGTATCAATAGTCTTGACTACTAACTACAACGAGTGTTGTGTTTTTATCAGAGCCGTCACTGAATAATGTTTATCTATACCTGCATTAGTCTCTTCTAAACTTCGGCAGAACCCACCATACGCTACAGTCTCGCACAAAACAGAAATCATTAACACTCCTCCAGTCCATCAAGTAAAGTATGGTTTTGCTAATAAGCATCTAGACTGGGAAAGAGAACCTTAAAAAAGGTTCAAAAACTCCGATTGGATGTGACCTCGTATCGGTATGGATACCTTAACCTGGCTGCCTACTTTTCATCATCATCATCCACCATATCCACGTCCTCTTGAGATATAAGCATCAATAGCGAATAATCAAATAATCACACAATAATTGACGCAGCTGGAAGGTCTTATCCTTCAGGCATATTCTTTGCTTCCCAATGACGACATCTAATCAAGAAGACCGCATTCACTCAACCGTAGAACTATACGAACGGACATCTTCAGCGATACAACCCAGGCAAATTAAGCCACCAAGGATAAAGCGACCCCACACAAAGTCACGGAATGGATGTCTCAACTGCAAAGCTCGGAGAGTTAAAGTATTACCTCAACTCCAGAATGTAGCTCACAACGATGGCCAGAATCTAACTACTGAACAGTGTCAAGAGACACGGCCTCATCCATGTACTAATTGCGTCTCGCGAAAGATGCTGTGCCTTTATCCTGCAAGACAAAAAATTCTACAAGGTGGATCTGGCGCCTCACGCAATGACAGCCATCGTGGCCCGCAGCCTCCTGCGACCCCGTTAAGATCTCAATCTGAGATAACGCCTCATGCCTTTAGCGGCGATGATTTACGGTTCTTCCATCACTTTCTCACCATTGCATATCCACATCTCCCCTTCGGAAGTGAAATCCTCTGGAAGACATTTATTCCGGCATCTGCACACGAGGCAAGCTTCTTCTTATTCTTAACAACAAATGCACGTCTAACGGAATAGTGTCCACATCTTTTGCACGCAATTCTCAGTCTAGGAGCCACCCACCTCTCTCTTATCGTGCCAACCGGGAGCAAGTATACCACGCAAGCCGTCACACATCGAGGCAAGGCGATGAAAGCATTAGGAAATGCACTCGCCAGAGGCGACCAGTGTAGCACAACGGATCTCGAGCTCATGCTTGCAACAGCGTATGCCCTGACATTCCAGGCAAATTATATGACTGACGGGCTACTCGACTTTGCTGTCATGGTCCGAGGCTGCGCTGTCATTACACGGAAAATCTTAAACAAACATACCGAAAGCGACATGTTCAAGCTACTTTCGCCGGAAGCTATTACAAATAACGTCATCTCGCAAATCCCTCTGACGCGATATGCCGATCCGGGAGCGCTGATCACATCTATTGAGACATTAGAGCTTATTCAGCCCCTTCTTGTCAACGGCTGTCATAAAACCACATACCAGGCTCTACTTAGTTGCTACCAGGGAATGCAGCGCTCTGCACGTGAAGGATTTATCGGTCTGACTGGGATATACATGAGTTGGGAGCAGATGGAACATCAAGAGTTCATGGAGTTTCTCGATGAGGAGAACCATGTTTCGCGTGCCCTGTTCCTCCATTACATTACGATACAGATAATGATGCGACCTGTGTTCTATTTGCTAAGGGCGCCGAGGCCGTGTGAGTTTGCTAAGGATGAGCTTCCCATGCACCAGTGGGCCTCTCGAATCTATGGCTGTTTGCCCTCCCCAGTACGCGAGCTAGTCGAATGGCAGGCCCGATGTATTGCATTAGACACAATATTGCTCGAAGAGGGAGACTCCTGCCTCACATACGACACCTCACATATCTCTTGCACAGCCACGGAACCTCTCAGAGGGGAATATGAAAGCGGAACCATCAACCATTGATACTGTATATACAAACTGATCTACAATAAATTGACAATCACAACATAGCAAAACATCGGAACCATATAGCAAACTAAAATCCATCCCCACACACTCCAACCCAATCTATCACCCACCACATCTCAACCCCAAGGAAAAATTACAAATCACTTCATCCTAGCACCAAACCCAGGCGCAAGCCATCTCGCAGGATGATACCACCCCAAAGCTAACATAGCGAAAAGCATCGGCACCGCCTCCAGCACATACAACGGCCACTCATGCGTCCAAGTATAAGTGTCCATTCCCATCGAGAACTCAATGACCCTATATATCAAGCGCACCTAAGCACCCATTAGCAATCCGCGCCTCCCTTGCAAGCACAATAGCACATAGTCTCACCATAATCAAAGATCCAGCGACATAAATCCCATTCAAAACCATCCTTACCCCAGCCGCACTTCCTTCTCTCGCCGAAGAGGACGAAAAGACCCGAACATCAAACCACACAACCACCACCAAGAAGAATGCAAATGTAAACAACTGCAATGCCAACCCGGCAATCAGAATCCCCACACCAACATCTTTTTCCTTCCCCTGCCAGTCATTCGAGGAGGCTATCCCGCTGCCGGCGGCCTGGGTTAGGAAGCTCACGATATCGGATGTTACGAATACACGCGGGATCCACGACGGCGAGAACCGTTCGAAGAGCAAGGGTGGCTCTTTGGTTTCGGTTTCTGGGCTCGAATCTCGGCCGCTGGACCGGATCAGTTTCCCGATCAGAATATAGAGGCTGGCGCAGACAAGCACGGGGGCGACCACGATCAACGTCGCGGAGGTGGCGTATAACCCGACATCATCTGGTGTCTTGACGCTTGCGGCTCGCACAGCGTAAGCACCTACTTCCGTTGCGGCACCGATAAGGATAGGGACAAAGTAGCCTGTGTGGTGGTACTTTCCGGTATAGGGAGCAATGAAGGATATATAGAGGTGATAGAGGAAAGGGACAAGATAGAGAACTGTGAAAAGAATAGCAGCGGCGAGAGAAGGATTATAAAAGTAAATTGATTCAGCCATTTCTTTTTCTTGTGTACCTGAGACTCTGAAAAATAGTAAAACAGTAGCTTGAGTCCCTTTATAACTTCACCTAGCATACTATGTATTCGACACTACACTATACACTTATATCAGAACCAATAAGATCCCACCAAAATTAGGCTTCATTTGGCAAGACTCGTATTCGCATCTCGCATCTCCATCTCTGAGCCACATCGACCCATTTGAATCTCGACTCTTATAGGTCCTATTGCAGCTACCTATGAGGACAGAAAAATCTTCTTGACATTGAATTTCCAACGTATCAATACGAAGCTCTACCAGATCCATTTGAGACGGCTTAAGCGGGAACGAATGAACGAGATCCAGCTTTGGATAAGGCTTGAGGCTGTGTAGTTACGTCTGCTTCTACCACTCAATGTGTTGTCCAATGACGAGAACAAAATTGGATCCATTGTCATGATACTTAATCAAGCTAACTAATCTGATGTTCATGTAATTAGGGTGGCATATTATTGCTAACTTGGTGGAGTATTTTATGAGTATAAGACGGAAAGGCTATGTCATGAATGAGAAGGAAAGGACTTTTCTATGAGTCTTTCAAGGCTACTGAATAATGTTAGGTAGCCGTAAAGTTTCTCTTAGCGAGTTCACATGTTTTTTTTTTGCGTTCATCCCGGAACCCGCCCCGGCCCAACTTAGGGAGGTTCACCGTTCAACGCAATTCTTGATTGATTGACTTTTATCTGCGAGTGAGTGGTTTATTTCCCTTGTTCAGAATCTATTGTGACTTGCTTCGGCGCGAAAAAGCCTCTGACGATAGACCTGATAGAGGGACTGGCGCCGGACCGGTCATAAATTGGCCGGTGCTCTTCGTGGACATCATGAAGATACTCATAATCTACATGAACAAAAGCTCGTTCAACATCCGCCAGGCCTTCCAGCTTCCGTTGAAGTTCCTGGCTCACGTCATGAGAATCCCGAAGTTTAGTATCTTGGTCCATGACGATATCGACCTCGACGTAATATTGTTGACCGACATGATAAGCTCGACACTAAGATAGAAGGCGTCAGGTATTGTGCTCGACAAATATGACCCGCAGAAGGTCCCGCCAGAACAAATACTTACAGTATCGACCTTCTGGATTTTAGGGTCATGGGTTAAGGCCACATAAATGCATTTGTTGATGAACTCTGGACTAGCAGATTTACCGACCAGTAGCCACATGTTTTCGAAAGCCTCCGATGCCCAGGAGTAGAGGATGAGCAGAGCGATACATGTCGCGCCGATGGGGTCTAGGTACCACAGGAAGTTTTCACCCACGATAGCCATGATCAGACCGAATGTGTTCACCGCTAGGTCGTTACGATGATCGATAAAGAACACATGAGCGGCAGGATACCGGCGCAGAGTGTAACAATAGACGAAGAGACAGAACTTGGAGAAAATAGCGACCCCAACACATACCAACGGGACAAGATGAAGGCTACCAGTTTCGGTCTTTCCAGAAGCCAGAGACTTGGCTGACTCGATGATCAACTCCACGGCCACAGTTGTCATCAAAGCACAGAACATAATCACCCCCATTGTCTCTGCTCTTTTGCGCCCAACTGGGTATTGGTAGGGCTTCGGCCGGCCCGATATCCGCGAGGTGATGAGCATGACGACGGAAGAAACAAGGTCCATGAATGCATCTGCGGTCGTTGCAAAGAATGCTAAAGACCTGGTGGAGATAGCCGCATACAACTGAATGATAAAGAGGCACAGATTCACGACGAAACTCGCTCGAACGGCCATCTTAACCTTGCCGCCATTCTCTGCAAAATCATCTGCCTGGCATTTGTTCCTCTTGGAGGCTGTTCAAGAAGCCATCGATTTGTTCATTTTGCTGGATATAGAAATCATCTTTCTTCTCCTCAGCCGTGCGACTTAGATGAATCCACTTTTTCGTCAGATTTACCTCTGTTTTGTATCGCAGGAGGTTGAAAGGGTCTTCGAGCGTCATTTTGAAGCAATTAAAAAAAGACTTGAGCTCGATGCATAAGACGAAGCCGGGTATTGTGTATAAAGAGCATCAATCGAATATTCTGTCCAGCAATAACTCAGTTGATGTCTGGCTGTGTAAAAGAGGATGAAAAAAATTCGCCAGGCGTTTGGCGCCTTGGCGATACATTGGAGAATGTATCTCGGAGGAATCCCGGCATATCATCATTGAGAATATGGACTAAAGGCATGTACTCCAACTTTGCTTGGACTTGTTTGACTAAAAAGTGGTTTTATTTTTCTGGGCACGACAGATCTTCATGATGCCAAGCGAGGCGCAGCCCGAAGGACCCGGATTACTCTCAGACCAGCTGCAATTTTGCATAGCGGCCTGGCGCTCTTTCAGCGCCAAAATGGGGCCTACATCCTTATCAATCAGTTGCATAAGATTATCTCCCTCTCTCATTTTTTATCACAATGGTAGGCTCAGTATTCAATCCATTGTCCATCCCAATTCTTATACCTGCAATCATGCATCAACAAGGGGCAGTATGCCCAACTGTCCAGTTGGCAAATCCAGAATTGAAAATATAGACAACATTCATTTTTCTTCATCATGATGGCAGTGTCCCTTATTCTCGTCGCATTCTTTTGTCAGAAGTCTGCATAAGCCGGTGAAACCGCCTTCCATTATAGCACTTGTAGTTGCGTTCGTCAAACGTGGTGGTTCTTGCTATTGCTCGGAGGCTCTCAACAATACTTTGGCTGAGTACCTCCTTTGAAACGGCTAAGCCTTTTGATTGAGTTAGTACAATTGTAAACACGCTCAGTCTCAATACTTATGTGTCCACGACATGGCATATTAATTATGGAGCGGCTCACCGGCAAGAGCACACAAAGATACCTAACAAGTACCAAGGAGTCTGTGTACAGCCACTTAGTCCAATCATTGAATATCTTTCATTGTAAGTTACACCTCCTTTTCAGACATATTACCCAGGCATCTCTCTCGAAAGGAAGCAATCAAACCCTACTTACAGTCCCTGAGCGCCGAACTAGAATTTATACTGTATATAGAATAATATTCTTTGCAAATACGAAGTTACAATGAGACATTGGCACCATGTTTTCTTTATATTTCATTGGCTGTTACCTTGCATGTCAAATTCTTGAAAGACCTTACAGATCCGATATGTTCCCGTTCGAACCAACAAGTTGTCCGTATCTTGATCACTATACCCTTGACATATATTCATTCAGAGCTAGTAAGCCCCTTTTTTCTCTGTCGCACAGAACATTCTATAGTGGCAGTTCGGGCACGCCTTATAAAGTATGTTTACCGGGGCGTGGTATGGAACTCTATTAAATCCCGCGGTGATCGTTGTGGCTGTTTATCGGAAGGTTCCCGTGTGTTTAATTCTTCATCGTTAACCTTAATTAGAATTATTGCTCTAATGCGTTGATCATATGTTCTTGGATATGTTGTTGAAAATGGTGTACATAGTGACCTCGGGTTATGGTTTTGTTGTGTTGTTTTGCTGGTACATAGGTAACAAACGCGAAACTTTATATAATTGTCAGTCCTCACGCTTGGAGAATATTTATAATTCTTAAGTGGAGCTTGGCTAATAGTACAATCATATAAATACTCTGTTCTTTGCGATATACTCCCATATCAAGGTAGCGTTGAGGCGAAAAAAAAAGTAGAAGAAAAAGATTAAAAATTTATTGTTACTTATTCTAATTAAAATATTGAAGATAAAATCAGAAAAAAAGAGGAGAGCCAAAGAACTGTCCCTACGAGCAAGACAAGTGGGGATGATTTTAGTGTAATCCCGGCATTTATTATCAATTGTTATTAATCAGGGAAGATTTCATGACTTGCCTTCTTAGATGGAAAATTTCCACCAATAGCCGCTATGTCGCAATCCGCACTTGCTATCACCAAGATTTGTGACAGTGGAATGTACCGCGCGACTAGAAGAACCCCAAATTTGCAATGTGTCACATATCTGAAGTGACATTGAAAGGACTTATCCCTGGATGGATCGATCAACAACAGTTCATAAGTTTGAAGATCAAGGAACCATGTGAGGTCGATCCGTGGATCCTTTAGTGGTTTAAGGTTAGTCGACAGGCACGAGCCAAAAATAATCCAAGACAAGAGCTACGATCCAAGACATGACTGTTTAGTCTACTGCAACAAAGTGTGTAAGGGGATTAAAGTCGAGGAATAAAAAAATTTCAGAATCTAATTTCCCGGGTTCCTCCCCCGCTTCTTCCTCGTTCTCGCTGCCGTGGGATGAGATCATACGCTATTGCATATGTCGGTGCTTTCCTCCCCCCTTCTTTTCTTCTTACCTGCTTCCAAATTATTTTCCTTTTCTTCCCTACGGTCGAATCAGTGGAACCAGCCGAGTGGGAATTATTGGTAAATAGTTCTTTTGTTTTGAGGATGACGGTAAATGGAGGGATCATTGTGACATGGCAACGGCCACGCATCCGGCGTAACGCAAGCGGAAGACCAATTGTTGCAACCCAAGAGCTTGGCAGAGAAGATAACATTCCCACGATCGGAATTCTTTGCTTAAAGGGAGATTGAGATGTCAGTTGATGTCAGTGGAATGATGAGCATCGGCAAGGGGAATGTATCCACTCTCAGGGCAGCGGAGACAGGAAAATTAAAAGAAGAAAAAAGATCAAGTATCTGTGGACCTCATCAAAAGATTTTTCTTTCTCAGAAAGAAAGGGTATGATTGTAAAGTCGTAGTTACTTTTTCTATAAAAGATGAAAAGTGGAAACCTTACACCAAGTCCTCAGGCCGCAAGCGGAGTAAGTCCCGTGCATTTGGAAGATTTGTCTGGACTCTTTTTTTGCCTGGTTTTTAGGGATCTTTTTTTTGACTAATTTGGACTCTTACGCTTTAACCTTTTTGTCATTCTTTGCTTTTTCCTTTTATCGCCTTTTTATCTTTTCCCTCTTTTCTCTCTCTTCTTCAGCCCCCTCCACTTTCCCTCACATTACCCTCGTTTAGATCATCTTTCCTCTTCCTCCCCCCCCTCCCCTCATGACCCATTACTCTTTGGGGAGGTGAATACTCTTTCATATCTCTACCGTGTCTTTCGTTATCATCTATCCTTCTGTTTCGTTCCTCCCCCCACCGTCGCTTCCTTCGTGCCTCGCTTTCTTTTCTATATAGATAATGGTGGACCGCCTGCACTTGTGAACATTTTCTACTCCGACGGTCCCCACCGCAGTTTTCTACACTCCGTCGTCATGGCACGTTGGCCCGCCTCGACCGCCAACTTTGCCGTTCTCACGAAAGCGCGTCTATTTTATCTACTCCTAATCACCCTCGTTCTATGTGTCTCAGTTCGTGCCGACGATGACACCACTCTCATCCCTTCCGCCGCCTCCGACAGCTTCCCTCAGTGCGGTCTAAGCTGCTCCCAACTCAAACAGGCTCAGACTGGCTGCGTACCTCCGAATGCCCCGTCAAATGATCGTTCAACCTATGTCTCCTGTTTTTGTCAGTCATCGATTATCAGCCAACTCCATGACTCTTCGGACGGAACTTGCACCGATACTTGCACAGATGCAGCGGATCGCACGACCTTAAAGACATGGTATAATAATTTTTGCTCATCAGGGGCAAATCAAAAAGATTCTACAAATACCCAGAGCGACTCCGCGGCTGCCACCGCTACTTCCTCCGCTAAAGCGCAGGTGACCTACCCGGCCCCCAAGTCATGGTACGTAATTTGATAATAATTTTATTTGTCTGCTCTTCCTCTCCGAGCGCGTCGTTAACTCTAATCAGGTGGTCAACTCATTATCAGTGGGTAATCATGGTTATTGTCCTGGTTGTTGGTTTCAGCGCGCTCGCCGTGCTCGGCGTATGGCTTAAGCGCCGACATGATGCCAAATACCCCAATCTCTATCACGCAGCAGGTAGCGGTAGTACCGACAGCGGGCTACTCTTTGGTCGCGCGCAAAACGGCAGCCCCGCTCCGAAGCAGCCGGGCCAATTCATGCCGGCCCCAGGCCCAGTCAACCCAGCCGACTATGCCAATGCCAATTCAGTTGCGAGCAGCTCCCGCACCGATGTTGAAGCGCCACGGACTCGAACGCCATCACGTCTCCAGAAGACTCCGCAGCCCGCGAATGAAGGCGACATCGAAATACGAGAAGTGCCCCGGTGACCTTCCGATTAATCTTGTTTAATTATTTTCCACCCCCTTATGAGCAGAACGTATCTCGAACCCAGAATGGAGCAGGACTACTCGTTGAGCCATTGGCACGATACACCCAACGACGTAACAAACATCAACAGTCCTCTCAGCAATCTGTGGTCGTCATTAGTTAACTGGGATATGCCTGCTTATCCTGCATACGTAACGGCGTTGGCGTGTTCGGCTGTCTGGTTCTAATTTTGTACCTTTCGCATCTCACTCTGCGGAGCATTTCTCGCACATCTTCGTGCGATACCATATGGGTGGATGTGTGAATATATTTTCTGGGCCCCCTTTCATGGTTTTGGCAGCACATAGTAATTTTTTTTCCTCCCGTTTGAGGCTGGGTAACTTGATTTCATCGGCTCTATTTGACTGGACATTTTCTCTTTTTATCTTCTGTTTTGCATCCTCGACCTCTACCATCTCATCATGAGAGAAATAACAACGTATTTGGATGCAGTGATGTTGTCAAGAGGTCGGGGTCTGTAAATTAAGTATATTTGCCGAAAAGTGGGACAGTTATTGTAATATTTTAAAATACAGCCAAGACAGTTCTTTTGCTAACTGGAGAGAGATGCTATCGTAACAGTAAATTATATAGAAACATGACCCAAACCAAACCAAACCGTGATCGAGATAAAAAAGAGGTAGGTAAGTAGGTACTCAAGAAACAGTAATACTGACGACCTTAATATCCTGCTCTGGCTTCTCTTTATAAGTCTTCGTATTCTCAATCTTATGCACGACATCTAATCCCTGCACGGCCCGCCCGAAAATCGTATGCTTGTTATCCAGCCACGGCGTCTTCTCGGTTGTGATGAAGAACTGGCTGCCGTTGGTATTGGGGCCGGCATTAGCCATGGACAGGGTGTAGGGCTTGTCGTGTTTTAAACTGGAGAATTCATCCTCGAACTCGCCGCCCCAGATGGATTCGCCGCCTGTTCCGTCGCCGAGGGGGTCACCGCCTTGGATCATGAATTTACGAATGATACGGTGGAAGATGGTGTTGTTGTAGTAGCCGTTGCGGGCGTGGGTGACGAAGTTCTCGACGGCTTTGGGGGCGGCGGAGGGGAAGAGGCGGAGATGGATGTCGCCCATGGTCGTGTGGAGGATGGCGGAGGTGCCTAGTTCGTTGGGTCGTTGGGTGGTGGCTTCGGCGCCAGTGGTGGATTGGGTGGGTTTCTCGTTTTGGATGTCGCGGGTGGACTTGGAGATTTCGGTGTCGTTGGTGAAGAGGTAGAAGCGGACCTTGGCGAAGCCGGTGCTGACTAGGATCGGGTCGCGCTCTTCGGCTTCCTGGAGGAGGGGATTGGAGCTTGCGGCCATGGAGACTGTTACCACGCCCTTCTTTTGTGGTTGGCCTTGGTACATGGCTAGATGGAGGGAGCGGAATGGTTCGTCTTTGCCGTAGACGCGGACGACGCGATTGGTGTAGGTGTTGATGCATTTGATGCCGTAGAGGGAGCCGTAGAGGATGAAGTGACCTGACTCGTCGAAGACGACGTTGATCTTGGGCTGCGTGACGGGGTTCTCGAGCTCTCGTTCGACGGCGAGACGGCGTCCGAATTCTAGCTCGTCGAGCTGGTGGATTGCTGTCCCGGCTTGCTGCATGTCTGTTATTGTCGACAGGGACTCGTCGTACTTGCGGTATAGCTTTCCCGTTGCGAAATCGAATACTCGCACTTGGCGATCGGGGAAGGAGAAGGTCGAGAATTGTTCGCCGGTTGGTGAGATGGTTAGGGATGTAGGCGTTGACTTGGACTTCTTGAATTCGAAGAGATTGGTAGATGACTTCAGTTCAAACACGTTGTCGGGCTTCTCGAAGGAGTAATCGCCCGCCCGCCAGTACTCGATCATCCCGGACTCGTCGGCTGAAACGACACAGTCGTAGGCGTCGTTGAAGGCGATTGCCGCAACGGGGCTCCGATGAATCGACTTGACGGTGTGTAGAGGGTTGGGGTTCTCGCCCCGGCCGTCGAAGATCTGAATCGTGCTGCTACCTTCGTCCGTCACTGCCAGCAGTGGTAAGGAAGCGCCTCGGCGGTGGACCCAGCAGACGCAGCGCGGAGTGAACTCAACCGTGAGCATGGAGAGTAGGTCTATAATTCAAAGTTAGTATATCATGCTATGGTCCGAGGCGACCCTAATAGTGGCGTACCAAATGTGATAACATCGAAAAGCTTAACGGTCTTGTCGGCACCTGTCGTCGCAAAACTCCTTCCGTCTGCGCTCACGCTCACGCTCCTGACTTCACCGTTGTGGGCACGAAACTCTTTGACAAACTCTACCCCGACCGCCATCTTCTTCCAAAACTTGACAAAACCATCGATGGAGGACGTGATCAGAAAATCTGTATGAGGGGTTATCGTCGTAAAGGATAATTGGTCTTTGTGCATAAGCGACTTGGAGTAACGAGGCGAGACGGGCAGCGCATTGACGTAGACTTTCTCGAAAGGAAGCTTTCTCCGCTTCTTCTTGGGCGCATCTGCAGAGGGAAGGGCGGGACCGAAGTCATCATCTGAGGAGGACTCATTGCCTGTTATTTAGAGAGATTAGTATTCTCTGGTTCGTCTCGCCTTGTGGCATTGAAGGTGAATGTACCATCGTCGTTGCCATCGACAGCGGAAATTGGCCTCTTGTTTGTCAGGGCCTGTGATTGTTCACCCTCTGCTGCCATTTTTAAAAGCAATTGGGTATATAGACTAAGAGAGTTATCTGAAATTGGGTAGTATGACAATGGGACTGGTAGAGGGAAAGAAGCGATAGAGGGCGGTCTGCGGCAGCTTTCAAGCTCGGGCCACATCGCGAACTTTTCTGGACGTCCCGCAGTATCATTATTGATCTGTCCGCCAAACTTCCCCCCCATTCCCTTTTCCCTTCCCCTGAACAAGCTGCCAGTTTCACCCTTCGACGGTAGCTTTCTCCCTTATTAATTATCTTTCATCATGGTCAGTCATCCGTGCCATCATTTTATTTAGTGGAATTTCTTTTCTCGTACTGACCGCTTTTAGGCGTCGTTCGCCAATCCCACGCAGATCTTTGCCGACGATGTCATCGAAGAGAAGGGTGAAAATGCCCGTCTCTCGGCCTTCGTCGGTGCCATCGCCGTCGGTGACCTCGTAAAGAGTACCCTTGGGCCTAAGGGAATGGACAAGATTCTCCAGTCAGCGTATGTCGGACTGGTTTCGGAGATGCGGGGCTGTTATAGTGGGCAAGTCAACTGATAAGTTCTCAGGTCGACCGGTGAAATTCTCGTAACAAACGACGGTGCGACAATCTTGAAGGCCATCGCCCTCGACAACGCTGCTGCCAAGGTCCTCGTGAACATCTCGAAAGTCCAGGATGATGAAGTTGGTGATGGTACGACATCCGTTACCGTGTTGGCAGCCGAACTGCTGCGTGAAGCCGAGAAGTTGGTAAACCGCAAAATCCACCCTCAGACCATCATCGAAGGTTACCGGATAGCCAGCCGGGCTGCTCTTGATGCCCTCGAGAAGGCTGCCGTCGACCGTAGTGCCGACATGGAGTCTTTCCGCAAAGACCTCCACTCCATTGCTCGCACCACCCTCAGCTCCAAGGTTCTGTCTCAGGACCGTGACCACTTCGCTACCCTCGCCTGTGACGCAGTCCTCCGACTTAAGGGCTCCACCGATCTCAGTCACATCCAGATTATCAAGAAGGCAGGTGGAAAGCTCAGTGACTCCTACCTGGACGAAGGTTTCATCCTCGACAAGAAGATCGGTGTCAACCAGCCCAAGCGCCTTGAGAACGCCAAGATCCTGGTTGCCAACACCGCTATGGACACAGACAAGGTTAAGATTTTCGGTGCTCGCGTGAAGGTCGAGTCGACCGGTAAGCTGGCAGAGCTGGAGAAGGCAGAGCGTGAGAAGATGAAGGCCAAGGTTGAGCGGATCAAGGCACATGGTATCAACTGCTTCGTTAACCGTCAGTTGATCTACAACTGGCCTGAGCAGCTGTTCACCGAGGCTGGTATCATGTCCATCGAGCACGCAGACTTCGACGGTGTAGAGCGACTTGCTCTCGTTACCGGTGGTGAGATTGCCTCGACCTTTGACCACCCTGAGCAAGTTAAGCTTGGTCAGTGTGATGTTATTGAAGAGGTGATTGTCGGTGAAGATACTCTTATCAAGTTCTCGGGCGTGGCTGCCGGCCAGGCATGCACCATCGTTCTCCGTGGTGCTACGGAGCAGCTGCTCGATGAGGCCGAGCGTTCTCTCCACGACGCCCTAGCTGTGCTTTCTCAGACCGTGAAGGACCCCCGTGTCACCCTGGGTGGTGGGTGCGCCGAAATGGTCATGTCCAAGGCCGTGGAGCAAGCCGCCCAGAACACGACGGGCAAGAAGCAGCTGGCTGTTGACTCGTTCGCCTTTGCCCTGAAGCAGTTGCCCACCATCTTGGCTGACAATGCTGGTTTGGACTCAAGCGACCTTGTGACTCGTCTCCGCCAGGCCATCAACAACGGCATGACCAGCTCTGGTCTCGACTTGCTCACCCCCGGCGGTGGCATCGCTGACATGCGTGAATTGGGTGTTGTGGAAAGTTACAAGTTGAAGAAGGCCGTTGTGTCCTCCGCCTCGGAGGCCGCTGAGGTAAGAAATTCTTTTGCTTTATAAAATACGTTGGAGATACGATGGCTAACTTTATTATAACTACAGCTTCTTTTGCGTGTTGACAACATCATCCGGGCTGCTCCCCGTAGACGCGAGCGCATGTAAAATGGTTCGGAATAATTTCTGATGGCGCGATGGACGGGAAACAATTTGTTTGGATTCAAGCGAGATCAAGAGCAGTCAGCACCACGGGTGTGCTGCTTGCTTGTGGATAATGTGCTCTATTCGGAGCGTAATAACCGTGAGATAGACCCTTTTGATATGAAACAAAAGCATTGACGAATACTTTGGACACACTCATGCGAATATTACTGAGATATGATGCAGTGTTTGGTCATATCTACACAGCTCGCTGTATTGCTAGACATGCTTGTAAGTGTGTATTGATGGGTAATGTTTGATTAGACGTATTCTTCCCATCGCCGGTATTCCGAGTCACAAAAAATGTATTATGAGTTTCCGCCTTTCCCGAGACAAGCATTCCATGAGTCATTCCAGTTAGTGTCAATCAACATTCGTGTTGTAGGAAAAGTGTTAAATTTTTATACACTAGGAGCATAGAATCAAAAGCCTCGAGCCCATGGGAAAGGAATTATACTGTGAACTATCAAACTTCCTAGCGTTAAGTTTAAATAGTTTCCAGATGCTCTTCTCTGGCTATCGGCAACCGTAATCACTAGCACAAATATATGTATACCTTGCAGAAGTTCCCGTGCAGATTTCTGCGTGGCTTGGATTTAATGCCTGAATGGTTCTGCAGCAAGGGTCCTTACATGAGACATGCTGCCGAAGGATCACATTGCATTCCACGGGGTTAACTCGACTAGTAGAGACCCCTGTTTGCCATGGTGCGGACTGGCTTGACTACGAGAACTGCCATCTATCTATAGTGTTGGCTTTTGTACACTTCTTAATTGTGGCATTATATTGTCTTCCTTTATGTTAATTGGGAAGAACATTATTTCGTGTTGGCATGCTGTTGTCCCAATGTTAAAATGTTGCCTAGTGGAATATTGCCACAAAAGCTAATCTTATCGTAGTCGTGATAGGTTCAATGGGTTGATCATCGATTGTGGTGCCAAATTGAGGGGATCAACCAAACACTGTAGGGCCGGAAATGTTAAACCCTTCCGGTGGCGAAAAACGGAAGCCATCCCTACACAGCCTGCGAGGACTTTTAACTATTCCTTCCCTGGAAACGGTGGAACGAGGTCATTTTAGATCGCTGTGAGCTCATTACATAGTACAATCCATGACTGAGTCCTCTTCGGGGTCTTCCTGTCATGCTCGAGATTCAACATTAGGCTCGGTTAGTGTTTTCGGTGATTGTGTCTGTGTGGGGCATCGCTAGCGGTAGCAAGATCAATGGAAATGGCTTGAAGCCATGGGTCAAGACTTGACATGGTTGACCATAGAGAAGACGGCTCTTATGACCTCGGAAAGAGATGGTACTTGTAGGGACAATCCCAGTACTGGAACTGAACATTAGAAGCAGCCTCATGACCCGAAGCCCGTATTGACGGGTGCTTGGGCCGCTTCGATTGTAGTTTTCTTTGTGTGAGGGTTGGGGTTTCTCGCAAGATCGCATACGCTGGATAGCGAGTGTATTGAGGTTAACGCTAACACGAGTAGACCTAATTGCCGTACTTTGAATTAAACATTATCCACAACGGCTGATATTTTGGGCAAAGGATGTCTATAGGGCTCCAGCCTTTTCATTTTCAATTTTTCTTTTTTTAAATTTTTTAAATTTTATCTTTTGTGAGAATGCCCGAAATCTGTTCAACAATGTGCCCTATCGATTGTGTGCCGCTTCTGAGTGGTTTTCCTTGCCTTTTTATTTACCTCAAGTAGTCGGTGAAAGGATGGTCGGTTACGAGGTCATTCTGGGGAGTCAATGAAAACGCTCATACATGATGCTATCAGAGTCGGTGTAGTCTTGGATCATGCAAGATAATGATTCATGTGGACAACCCCATAAGACGGAAGGGCTACTAAGGTGCTATTCTCCGCAGGTACAGAGGATCGCCCATTGACAAACGAGGAGGTGGATTAAGTCGGAGTTGTAACAACGGGACGGGAGATCCGCTTAGAGTCTGGACCCATTGACCCGGATATCGGGAGGTTTTTTTTTCCTTTCTCTTTTTCTTCCCTTGTTCATTACCCATGGAAAGAAAGACTAGAAAAGAAAAGAATGGAGATGTTGAAGTGGATGATCCACAAAGATGAGAGAGGGGAGTAAGAGAGGGGTTCTTAATACGGGGATGTTATTCAAACATGAAAGAAAAAAAAAAAAAAGACAGTGGGATGTCAGAAAAACCTTCGGCACAATAGGGTTCCAGAGTTTTGAAACTGTGCCTTTTTTGTCTTTGAAACCTTGTTTGGGGGTAATTGTACCGTAATCGATGGCGTGATAAATATACAGGATACCGGGTTTTTTTCCTTCGAAACTTAACTGAGTTCGACGGTCTCCGAACCTTAGGTACTATACGAGTACCCCACTAGAACAGGTCAGGCGTAGTGCGTAACCAGAGGTGACACACTAAGTCCCAAAGGAGTATCGCCCTTGCGCAACCTCCAGTCAGAGAGTTCTTTTGTCTTCCATTCAAATTAATTTAATTCACTAAAAATACCCTCTTGTCTTTCCCTCTCACTCTCTCTTTCTCCCTTTCAATAGGCAATAATAATAATACTTTCATCGAATTCTTTCTCCTCCCCCCCTTTTTTTTAATCCTCCTCGCTCTCCCTGCTTCTTGTTTCTTTTTTTCTCCATTTCCCTCCTTCATTCCTTGGAATTCATTTTCCATTTTCATCTCATCGAAACACCAAATCTTGGTCGATCTAAATTTCCGATGTGCGTATCCGTTCAAACCAATTCCCCACATCCTTCGATCAACTGGTGCTAACGCTAAGCCTCGTCATCACCGACAGTCGTGTGTTCAGTTAGCTTCCTACCGCTGACACAAACCCTTTGCCCGCCCGATCGTTTTCTTCCTCCTTCCTTCTTCTCGCATAACTGATGAGCTACTGGCTACCGTCCCGTCGACGTCGATTTATCTGTAACTCTCATCGTTCTCACGTTGTAGTTCTCCAGGATGCGGTGGCGGCTGCCTGGCGCCCGATCGACTGTCCCCGCCAGCGTCGCTCTTCTACTCTTGCCGGTTCTTGTGGCTCCGCAGCAGCTGCACGAACATCATGACATCCCTTCCACTGTGTCGGTCCCATTAGGATCGGCCGGACATTATGTCGAAAATGATTTACGCTCTTCGCTGAACGTGAAGTCCACCGATGCGAGCGCCCTAGCAACTATGGCTCTGGCGGGCCCCGGCCGCGCCGTTCGAGCCCCTCCTGCCCAGCTGAGCAGTACCTCTGCTGGTCTGACTCCGCAGCTTAACGCGCGATCTCTGCAGGATTGGGAGGTTGAGGACTTTGTCCTGCTGGCGACCATCGATGGCTCTATTCACGCCCGAGACCGCAAGACTGGCACTGCTCGTTGGGCCCTTGAGGTGCCGAGCAGTCCCATGGTAGAAAGTACATACCACCGAGCAAATCGGTCCAGTTTCGACCGAATGCAGCCCGAGGATGACTTTATTTGGATTGTCGAGCCGAGTCAAGGCGGAAGCCTGTACATTTACAGTCCGGGACCTGATGCCGGATTGCAGAAGCTAGGACTGACGGTGAAGGACCTGGTGGATAAAACGCCCTATTCGGGAACCGATCCCGCGGTTACATATACGGCGCGCAAGGAGACAACTCTCTATACGATTGACGCTCGGACCGGTACGATCCTGCGTGTATTCAGCTCCAGAGGCCCTATCCCTGCGGGACAGGAATGTCGGAAGGTGGATGGCCTTGGAATGGAGTCAGACGAGTGCGAGTCTCCTTCTGGAACGTTAGTGCTCGGCCGGGTCGAGTATGCTGTGGCTATCCAGAACACGGAAACGGGAGATCCAATTTGCAACCTGAAATTTTCGGAATGGGCAGCCAACAGCCGGGATATGGATCTACAAAGCCAATACTTTCGGACAATGGACGAAAGTCACATTTATAGTATGCACGATGGGGTCGTGCTGGGCTTTGACCATTCTCGGATGGAACGTCCGCGATATACACAACGATTTTCATCGCCCGTGGCCCGGGTCTTCGATGTTGCTCGTCCCGTGAGCGCTGAATCTCCTAATGCTCCTAATGCTCCTACGCCTTTGGTGCTTCTCTCACAGCCCTTGCAGCCCCCTGACCCTGACTACGGCTCTTTGGATGAACGAGACGCTCGTGTCTATATAGATTCGACCGAAGCTGGGGGCTGGTATGCGATGTCGGAGGAGACATACCCCCTGGTCACTGGGCGGGCAAAGATGGCCCAGTGTTATGAAAAGGATTACTTCCGTCATGGACAACCACTCACGAGTCTGACACCGGGCCAACAGCGAAATGCGTTAGCCGGTGTGCATTCTCTCAACGGTCCTCGCTTTGTTCACCACATTCCGAGCATATCGGGGACTGGTGTTGATTATTCCAATGACACCCCCCGAGATGTGATCCGTTCGCCCTCAGAACTTGCCCTGCCTCCAGCTTTGCGACACAGCACAATTATTCGCAAAGGCTGGGACAACGCTGTGGATATTTTTGTGACGTTGATTCTGCTATTCTTTGGTGCCTTTATCTACTTGAACTCTCACAATATCCAGGAGTTGGCCAAGCAAAAGCTGGACTTGAAGAATATAATCTCATCTTACGGTCAACCGCCTTTATCGGCCCCGTCAACACCACTAGTTGACTCCCACGTCAAACCGGAGAATAGCCCTCGGCCAGTACCAAATGTGACTGTTGATCTTGGTATCGCAGAAAACCAACAAGCCGGCGATGCCACACCTAGGCCTGTGAAGAGCCGTAACGCCCTCGAGCTCGATAGCACACCACGGGTCCGTATCCGAGAGCCCTCCCGCGGCCCGGACGGCGATGAAGATGTTGATGAAATGCCGCTCGACGGGACCGAGAAGCCTAAAAAGAAAGCTCGCCGTGGTCGTCGCGGAGGCAAAGCTCACAAGCGGAACAAGAAGCCCGGCTCCGAAACCGATACCAAAGAGCAAGCGGACCCCGTTGCAAAAGAGGTGAACAATGTGCAGCCTCAATCTCGCTTAGAGCCCGATGTGCAGTTGGTGCGTACAGTATCCAACGAGATAATGGAAATGGATGGTGTCCTGCAAATCGGGCGACTCAGGGTGTTCACTGATGTCGTATTGGGACATGGAAGCCATGGAACTGTCGTATACCGTGGTTCATTTGACGGACGCGACGTCGCGGTAAAACGCATGCTAGTCGAATTTTACGACATCGCGTCGCATGAAGTTGGCTTATTGCAAGAAAGTGACGACCATGCTAACGTGATCCGTTATTTCTGTCGAGAACAGGCGACTGGATTTCTCTACATCGCACTCGAACTGTGCCCGGCCTCCCTGCAAGACGTTGTGGAGCGCCCGTCGGATTATCCACAACTTGTACAGGGTGGGCTGGACGTCAACATGCCGGATATTCTGCGACAAATCATATGCGGTGTGCGGTACTTGCACTCTCTCAAGATCGTCCATCGGGATTTGAAACCGCAGAATATCCTCGTGGCAATGCCTCGAGGACGGACGGGTGCACGATCATTGCGCCTCCTCATCTCCGACTTTGGTCTGTGCAAAAAACTAGAAGACAACCAAAGCTCGTTCCGTGCAACAACTGCGCATGCCGCCGGGACTTCTGGATGGCGAGCGCCCGAATTGCTGGTGGATGACGACATGAGTCCTGCAATGCTGAACACGGAGTCTCAGCACACCGAGTCCTCTGAGCCAGCCGTTGTAGATCCCCAAACCAACCGACGGGCCACTCGTGCCATCGATATCTTCTCTCTGGGCTGTGTTTTCTACTACGTTTTGACCAGAGGCAGTCATCCATTCGACAAGAATGGAAAGTTCATGCGAGAGGCCAACATTGTCAAAGGCAATTATAACCTAGATGAGCTTGAACGCCTTGGTGACTACCAATTCGAAGCTCGCGATCTGATCCAGTCAATGCTGTCGCTTGACCCTCGCAAACGGTACGTTTGTTGCATAATTGTTGATACTGAATTATACTAACTACCCATAGCCCTGATTCCAGCGCCGTCTTAACACACCCCTTCTTTTGGAGCCCGTCCGATCGTCTCGCTTTCCTGTGTGACGTATCCGATCACTTTGAGTTCGAACCCCGTGACCCTCCATCCGATGCCCTTCTGTGTCTAGAGTCTGTCGGGCTTCGGGTAATGGGTCCTGACATGGACTTCCTCCGCCGCCTACCCGGCGCATTCAAAGACAACCTGGGCAAACAGCGCAAGTACACAGGCTCGAAGATGCTGGATCTTCTCCGTGCCCTGCGCAACAAGTGCCATCACTACAATGACATGCCCGACCACCTCAAAGCAAGCATCGGCGGTTTACCAGAAGGGTACCTAAGCTTCTGGACTGTCAAGTTCCCATTCTTGCTGATGAGCTGTCACTCCGTGATTGTCGATCTGAGATTGACCAAGACCGATCGCTTTAAGCGTTACTTCACGGTGCCCGAGTAAATCATTTTGATCTTGTGAATATTTTGCCATCTATTTGCCATTTACTGGAATTAAAAGTTATTTTGCTTATCCGATTCATTTCATTTATGTTTATCTATTCGTTATATACCGTTGGTTCTTTTCGGAATGTACTCACTGCAAAATTGTTTCCATGCTTCAGTCAAGCAAGTACTACTATATCTACAGAACCAAAGTTCATACACATACATGCATATACATAGACTTAGAATTCTAAACGGCCATGATCTCAATACATCATCATAACCATGAAATTACTTACACCAGCATCGCATCCTATGGATCAAAAACAAAAACAATAATAGATACAAAAACAACAAGCGCTATAAACACAACTTCAAAGTAACTCGATTAAATAGAACACAAGAAACTTTCAAAACCAAAACCTCACTTAGCAGGCTTCCTCAATTTCCCCACAGCCCCACTAGACATAATATCCCCTCCACTATCACTCTCGCTCTCGCTCTCACTCTCACTTTCGCTCTCACTCTCATCATCAGAATCGCTATCAGACGGATCCGACAATGCACCCCGGCCCGGCTGCTGACGCTGCCGCTTAGCCTTCTCGGCTTCGGCCTTGAAACGGGCTTTTTCAGACTGCTCTTCGCGCTGTTTCAGGAGAAGGCTTTTGAGCGTATTGCGGGCCGGACGACCTGTCGGAGTTGATTGGGAGGAGGGGTTTGTGGGCGTTGGGAAGGGCTTTGGTTGTGAGGATGAGGGCTGTGATTGGGCGGTGCCTCGTTTGATGGGGTTGGGGGTTTTCTTTTCTTCTTCTTCGTCGTCGTCGTCGTTGTCGTCCTCGCTTTCGTCTTCGGAGGAAGCGGGGCTGTCTTCGGATTCTGAGCCTGAGTCGGTTTCTTCGGCGGTGGGTTGTTTGCTTGTTGGTGGGATTTGCTCGGTTTTTGGTTCGTCCTCTTCGTCCTCTTCGGATTCTTCTGCTGATTCTTCTTCGGATGAAGAAGATTCGGGTTCGGGTTTGGGTTCAGGGTCAGGGTCGGGTTGAGACGTAACCTTAGGGCTGGATTGCGGGGCAGGTTTGGAGACAGGCTTGGGGGTGGGCTGGGGAGTGGTAGGTTTCTCATTTTTCATGTCCGGACCGGGCCCTTCATGTTCTGATTCGGATTCGGATTCCGTTTCATTCTGCTGGACTTCCAGGACGGGTTTCTTAGTTTCTCGTCGCTTGACCGGGGAGGCTGGCCCGGGGGTGGAAATCTCTATGTCCCAGTGTTCTTCGGGTTTCTTGTGCGATGGCAATGGTTCCGGTTTAGCCAGTTTTCTGGGATTGGGACGCTCGCCGTTTGGGGTCTGAAACCTTTGGTGGACGGTGGGCGGTTCCATGTGTTCTTCTAGCTCGGCGATCTCCTCCCTTAAGAACTTGAGTTCCTTGACGACCTTGTGATATCTGTCTATCTCTCGCTTGCGGTTGCTGTCCTTGTTCTTGATCATGGTCTCCCATTTCCGCGACGCAAATTTGAGCTTCTTTGCCAGTTCAGACTTCGGGTCGAGGGTGTCGGAATTGAGCTTCTTTTCGAATTCGTTCGTCTCTAGGTTCAGTTCGTCTGTTGCCTGGGCTTCGTTCTCTGGTGGGGGGTGGGGTTCTTGGGCTGGTGGAGGAGCGGCGCTTTTAGTCGAGGGTTGAGATTGAGATTGTTCTTTGGCGGTCTTGGGGGAGGACTTTGGCGCGGGGACGGAGGAAGGAATGGGTAGGTGTTCTTCTTCGACGAACGAGACAGAGCGACGTTCGGGGGTCCGTTCGGCGGGGGAATCCTTCCGGAGAGCTGACTGGAGTTGCTTGACTTTGTCCAGGGGAGTTTGCGGCTTGGATGGACTGGAGGTGGTCTGCGTTACCGAGTTGCGACGGAGAGAAGCGTGATTGGAAGCCGCGTGTAGAGGAGAGAGTCGATCGTTGGGAACTGGGTCAGGGCGCGGGTTATCTTGGAATACATCAGCTAAATGAAATGCTTGTTTGCGAGGAGGGCTCTTTGTGATGCCCAGACCAAGGCCATGGGAAGGGGGCAGTCCTGAAAAGCTAAACCGGCGGCCAATCCCAGAGAAAGACGGCGCTCTGCCAGCATCACGTTTGCGCGTACCTAGTGGGGTAGAAACCGGGGTTCGGTTCATATCGGGAGCGTCCTTTTTATCCTGGTTCTGGGACACATGAGTGGGTTGTTCCAAACGGGGTTGCTTCTTTGGCTCCAGATCCTCCGGGCTCATCTTCCGCTTCAGTACTCGCGTGGCCGGAAGACTGTCTTCCATGGCAACGTCGTCATCCTGCGTCTGTTCCTCACGTTGAGTGTCTTTGCTGCTCTTTTGAGCGCTCAGCTGTTGCTGCTTAGACCCGACTGATTCAGATTCACTCTCAGCTTCACTCTCTTCTTCGTCTTCATCCTCGTCTTCCTCTTCACTGCCTTCTTCGCTACCTTCTTCGCTACCCTCCTCTTCACTCTCTTCCACTTCCTCCTCGTTATCCATATCCGCATCATCTCCCTGGGCTTGTGTATCAATTAGTTTCATCCTATTCTCCTTGTCAAACTCGGCTTCGTCCTCTTCTTCCGACTCATCCTCCGACCCCTCAAGTTCTTCCTCCTCCGGATCCTCCTGTCCGAGCTCACGCATAGGCGACTCCTCCACAATCGGCGAAAACCTCTGAGCAGCATCCAGCTTCCTCAATTTCCTCTGCGCCCCCGACTCCAGCGCAGCAGCCTCCCAGTCCTGATCGACCGACGGGAACCGCACAGGCGCATACGGCGCCGGCCGCTGAATCACGCGCACGGTACCGATCTGATCATCCTCGTTTCTCCGAGCACGCGCCTTATTCACAAACACATCGGCCACAGTCATGTCGATATCCAGATCAACAGAGTCGCGACTATCATCCACCAGTTTCTTGATGTCGAGCGGGTCGGCATTGGGCCTCAGTTTCTTCCATTTGTCGCGGATGATGCTGGCAAGTTGGCCTAGTGTGACGGCTTCGGAGTCCTCAAGGGCCAGGAGGAAGGACACGGGTGTCCCAGCCGCCGGGGCGCTCTGGGGTTCATCGCGATCATGGTCCGAATGCAATGAGCGGAGAAAAGCGTGGCCTGACTGGATCTGTTCTCGTGGATAGACCTTGACCACCAAACGGAGGAAGACCATCCTGTAAATACTGGTCTTTTTCAGCTCAGAGATAAATTTAGTCAATCGGGAGAAAAGGAGGGGGGAGTTAACAAAAAGAAAGAAAGAAAGTATTGGAGAAGCTGGCGCAAATTCGGCTTTCAAGGAAGATTGTCAACAAGACAGGAAACCAATCACTTCCAGCTCCCACTGTATGACGGGGAGTAAGGTAAAATCTCCTGTTTGCTAATGTGTTACACTCAATCGCTTCTTCCTCCCCCGAATTGAGTGTTGTTGACAAGTGAATGTACGTAGAACGAGGAAGAACGAGAGCCAAGAAAGAGAGAAACGCGAAAACAATTATTGGATTTTTGGTTCACCGCCTGCCAATCATCAGGGCTTTTGGACTCTGTCACGCCGACTTATTTGTCTCCTAACATCTTTCTTTTCCTCCTTTCAAAGTAATTGATCTATTCTTAAAGGATGTGCATGGTTTCATCATTGACTGCTTTCTTGCCTGAATACTTGTGATTCTGCCTAGACTTTCGGGTTTATTTTTGCTTTTTTTTCATTTTTCCCTTGTGATCTGTCATTTGGGATAATTTCTACTTGACAAGGACTCCTACTTAACTATAGCTAGATCCTGCCTTTTTAGTATTCAGAATTGCAATGTCGAAGTCTTTCTTTTTTTTTTTTTTTTTTCAAGCCTGTCATGTATGCTGCCCGAGCCCAGCATGATTGTAAAATTAGCCGGCTTTCATCAACGTGGATAATGCACGGTCCGAATCATCATGGGACATTGACACCATTTTGTTCCTTCTCAACACTGCCAGAAACCCAGGCCTGCGGGGGCCGTTCCACGGTGAAGGTCCATCCAAATTGGTCCTCGATCTTACCAGCCTGGATCCCTTTCAGGGTTTGCAGCAACTTAACGCATACCTCCCCACCACTGTTCTCATCTCCTCCAGCCTCATACGTCAGGCGATCGCCTCGGGACCGCATGGTAATACTCCTAATGGGCACCAGGGCAGCGGCAGTGCCTGCAGCGATGACCTCCTTGAGATCCTTGAGCTCCTCGTAAGCGATGCGACGCTTTTCCACGTTGTAACCGAACACGCGCTGTCCGATCTCACAAACGGATGCCGCGGTCACCGAATCAATCACGCTCTTGCTATCCGGCTGCACTAGCGTCACCGCGCCCGAGGCATCCTTCTTCACTCCGATGAAAGCCGACGTCGAGAACTCATCGATCTCAGACCTGGTGCGGCTGTCCAGATGAAGCGTGATTCCAAACCCTTCCGCGTAGGCCTTGGCGCTATGCCGCAAAACCGGAGCGTAGTTTCCACCTACCTTGGCCGAGCCAGTGCCCTCAGGCGCAGCGCGATCGAAGTCCTCCAGGATGAGGGCATCGACGGCATTAACACCGTGGTAGACACCCGTCGGCATGACAAAGACCACAAAAGTATACTCGTCGGGAGGGCTGAGCCCGAGCTGGGCGGATGAACCAAAGATCAACGGGCGAATGTACATGGCGGCGCCAGTCTCGTGAGGCGGAACGAACTCCGCATTGGCACCGACGGCGAGTTTTACACATTCAACGAAAAGGTCCTCTGGGACGGGGGGGATGGAGATATATTCGGCGGAGCGACGCATGCGCACGGCGTTACGGTCCGGGCGGAAGATGGAGATTGAGCCGTCGGGACGACGGAACGCCTTAAGGCCTTCGTAGGCTTGTTGGCCGTAGTTGAGACCCGGGGCCATGCCATGGATTCCAAGGAAGGGCGAGGCGATAAATTGAGGGGAGCTCCATTTACCACCTTGGCTTTGGGAGAACTTGCATTCGACATGGCCATTCACTATCAGTGAGCTTATGTTTAGTGCACTTTTTCTGCCGCGGGGTTATGGTCGGAGGGGTACAGACCATCGCGGACTTTAAATCCGACATTATTCCAATCAATGGAACTGACAGGCGGAGGAGGGAAGGTAGAGGAATCCATTGTAAAAATATCAGCCAGGTAATTGTTTGGCAGGAGAGGGATTAAACGAGGTTAGAGAAGAAAGGAGAGAGAAGATGATGAAAGTGTGTTTGATGGAGGGGAAAGAGTCACGTAAGCAGTCCAGACCTAATCTAACAATTCTAGATTGTCCGTTTTTCGCAGTAGTTATTTGTCTTCTTGATTTTATTTTATTTTATTTTACTTTTCTTTCAACTTTAATTCAAATATGATATTGACCAATTACCATCAGCACTCTGATAAAATTAATGGTAAAATGTAGTCCAGGGTATCAGTCATTTTCAGGGTGAGTATCAACATATACTCCGCAGCAGCCAAAGACTTCATTCCCTCATTAAAATAGATAATATTACTGAAAAATATTCCAACGAAGGACTCAAATCTTCCAGCAATAACAAAACGACATATATAGTCCACCAACTAGACCAGCAGACCACAAATTAACTCAAATAAGCTAGATAGTCGACGACACATTCCCTGATACAGTGGAGAATCAACAGCACCAAGACTAACCCTAAACCATTAGCTTCACAGCAACATACCAATGAATCACCGACCAAAGCAGTCATGAAGAAACAGAACCCACTCTAACAACTCCATGGAATCTATTTCCTCACCCCAATCCATCCAATAAAGCCCAGACGCTAGCACAGACTAACCACCGCCCCAGACTCAATCCAGTAAGAGATATACAACGTCGAAGAAAATAACAAAACTAGCCTTGCTCGAGCCTCAAAGCCACTTTGGCCCCCAATTGCATGTTGACTTTATTTTAAAAAGACATGGATGCCGCTGACATGTTTGCCCTCCCCCTTTCCGACTCCGACTGCATATAACACACATTATCACCGATATAAACGATAACAACGAAGATACTATACAGGGAGATGTCAGACCGAACATGCTATTTCCCCGCCGGCAATGAAGCAGAGGGTAACGTGCCGTGCTCGGGCGATAAATACACATCATGCTGTGGTTCCGGCGACTTATGTCTGTCTAATGGACTCTGCATGAACATCAACCACCAGCCTTATCTGCTGTCGAGAGGTGGTTGTACGAATCAGAATTGGGATCAGGGGTGTCCGGAGTATTGTAGTATGTTTTGTCCCGTTTCTCTCTCTTTTCGCCGGGGTATATTCAACAAAGCATCACTCTAACGCGACCAAAACAGGCAAGATAAACCCCCGAGGCGGCACATCCATCATCAACCTGGTTTTCGAAGACGACACCATCACATATTGCTGCGGCACCCCGGTCGGAACCGACAACGGCACGGGAACAGTATGTCCCGACGACCAGGACGCCTTCACAATCGCGGACGGGACGCCCCTCGCCGGGTACGCGATGCTGGCTAACGTGTCTTCGCTATCGGCTACGAATACCAGTTCGGGGGAAACGGGGAATTGTACGGCCACAAATACCGCTGAAGCGGGGGCGGCAGGGGCTGGGTCTTGCCATGAGGCGGCGGTAGGGGCGGGCGTGGGTGTGCCGCTGGGGTTGTTAGCCTTGGGGGCGGTCGCTTGGGCGGTTTTCGAGAGGATGAGGGCTGCGCGGATGAGGAGCCTCGGTGGTGGTGGCGTTGCTGAGGGAGCTGGGTATGCGACGGTGTATACCGATCCGAAGCCGGTGGCGGAGTTGGAGCAGGGGAGGACGGTGCATGAGATGATGGGACGTTGATTTTCTTGTTGATTTTGTGGAGCGGTTTGCTCTTGATACCCTGCTGTTCGTTTTGCTTTAAGAAATGGCTACTCACTCGATGTTTCACGATTAATTGAAACTGCTAATTATATACGGATATTGACTTAATTGATGTACTGCTATCAAGGCCGTGTATGCCCTCTGTTATGCAGGATATATACACGATGATTGCTCAGATGACTCAATCTCCAAGCTGCAGCGTCCAAGAACCACCTCGCACATTCGTCGCGGCACCGTCAACCAAAGGTATCTTTTCGCCAGCCTCAGACACAAGGGTACCGTCTGTGCCAGCGAGCTGTACCTCACCAAACGTGCCCTGCGGAGTAGTAAAGTTCAAACTTCGGTAGGCGTCATTCTCCCTCGCGAATTTCGACGCAAACAGTCCCAAAGCAGTCTTATAGCCCGCATCGACACGCGACAGATTCCCCGGCTGGGGTGCAAATCGCCATGTCGCCCCAGCACGGCCCGTCAAATGCAGCCCCGCAACGTAGAAGCTCAAAGCGGCAGTCGGACCGGTAGACCAGCCATGAGCCAGCGAGAGACGGGGAACACTACTGCCCGGAACATCGCTATACGGAGCATAATGAATAGCCCCGTCAGTCGAATAGCCCTCGATGAAGGTCGAGTTTGTCATGCGCGGATCATCGAGCATAAAACCCCATTGTGTCCGCAGAAGTTCGAAGGCCCTGTCTGGTTGATTGGCGATAAAATGGGCCTGGAGTTCGAAGCCGCCGATGAATGGGGAGATGGTGTCTTTGGCCTCTGGCGCCGGAGCGCCGTATTTACCCCAGCGCGCGCGGAGGGCGGAGGAAATCGTGCTGCTCTGGTTGGCTGAGAGAGTGAGGTTGGCCTTGATAGCCCAGGCGTTTCCGTCTTGGGGGTGGAGGGTTGTCGTTTCGTTGTCTTTGTAGAGGCCGGCGGTGGCATTCCAGAGATGTTTGTTAGTGGCTGATTTGATGCCGTTGGCGATGGTGGCCCAAGTGCTGTTGGTTTGGTTGTGGAGGGCTTGGCTGAGCCCCTGGGCTTCTTGGAGGACGAAGTATAGAATTGCATTTGCTTCGATGTTCTGGGTTGGTTAGCATATTATACGCTATGGTTATTAAGGAGGAAAGCCTTACGTGGCTGCCCATACCGAAGCGCAACCAGTCCGCGCTAGCGGTTATGTTGGCCATTCCCGTGTCGTCGATGCTGGATAATGCCCACTGTAACCCCTTTTGATATCGACTCCAGTGCCTAGCGAGCCAGGCCCGATCCCCGGAATGTTGGTAGTAGTATGATATACCGATGAGACTATGAAGATGGTAGGTGAAACTTGTAATATCCCGGAAGGGTTTGCTGGCGTAGGGAAGGCGTCCATTTGGCTTTTGCTGGGAAAGCAGGGCTTCCAGAGCCGTTCGTACACTATATAAATCCGACGTACTCACAGACACGCTTTCTAATGCAATGGACATATCGCCTGGCCATATCAAACGGTCACGTTTTGCACCATCTGTGAGTGTGCTGGTACCGTTTGAGATCGTATAATTGCTGTACCATGGGGTTGTTTCTGGGAGGGTAATGTTGTCATCAGCGCTGATAATACCCAGGAAAGGTAGCGAATTCCCCGTGCTGGGGTCAATGGTACATAGCTGGTTGGTGTAAGCACCTGCGTACCAGATACGGTTGATTAACTCGTCATCAGAATTGAAATAACCGGTATAAGCGCGAAGATCCTGCGATGGGGCAGCTGTAAATATAACACGAACACTACGCACAGACACGGATGCGGTAGTGTTGGTGACGATGGTCAGGTATCGGAATGCACCACGAGTATGTTTCTTCTCCGCGGTGTATATGCCTGGGCCACGGCCAACAGGAAACCACAATGGGGAGTCTAGCCCCGAGTCAGCTGTACCATCGGAGGCCAGACTACTTATCCATAAGCTCGATTCTGTGAATGTTGCGCCTATGAATGCGTCTCTTGTAGACGAAGAACCAATGTCTAGAGACACAAGTCCAGCTACACTGCGGCCAAAGTCAAATGTCACTGAGGCTGGTCCCTGAAATGTAGTATTTCCGCCGTTGACATTAGTCAGATCGGCAGAGTTGACTACAGAGCCATTAACCTGATAGATGGAAGGGGGAGTGACATTTCGAGATGCAGGAGCTAGAATGTATTCATCGTAGGGAACGGCACCACATGCAATAACTGACAGAATCAGGGGCACCAGCCGCCAAGCCGTAAGAAAGTGCATCTCCAATCAGCCTTTTGAATTGCACTGATCTCAGGCAACAATGTTTGCCGAGGGAATTATGTGACAATCGCATGGTTAAATAGGCAGAACAGGTCATTAGAGGGGCACTCGTAATGATAATAGCCCCGGATAAGCCGAATGAACTCGGGAGAATTCCACACCGAGAGAAAGGGTTGGAATACGGCTTGGAGAATGATTCAGAAGTGTCATTGAACAAAATAGAATAAGATCGCCAAGTGGAGCTGCATCTCCAGAAAGACAAATATGCGGGGAAATGACGTTGTGTGGGGAATCCCTGACCATTGATTGATCTTCCACATAATTTGCAAACACACCATTTCAGATGTCTCAATATTATAAGTCAGGGCCGGCATGTAGGTCGGGAAATAATCGGGGTATCGAATTTCCCTTAGAACCTCCAGAAAAACAATAGTAAAAGTGTACATGATACCCCACTATACTGTTAGCTTTTCTCTTCACAATCTCTGAACAACCATCCCGTCTCCAAATAGCGGATGTCTTCCTCATCACCCTCAGCAATAGCAATCAGGGATTCCTTTAGCTCGGCAACATTCTGAACAGCTTCCGCATATTTTTCGTTGCTGACCCAACCATCTTCATTAACACCACCCACTTGGTCTCGCCAATGATTGACCACCTTGTTCAAGTCAAACCATGTTTGTTCTTGCTCGGCGAATCCATCCAGTTCGGCTTCGGTGAAATGCACCGGGCATGGTAAGCCTTTTGTATCTGGTAAGTGAGGCCAATACTCAATCATGCGCTTTAATGCCCCCTTTAAGGTCATTAAATTGCCACTCCATTGCCTGCCAGCCCTATCCACAAGATGTTGGCGGGGAAGAAGAATGGGGTCCCGGAGTGCCTGGAAATGAGGCTTATTCAAATGACCATTGAAGATGTGATAGTAATAAAAGAGGAGACGTCGCCGGTAGAGCTCCTCCGCTTTATCCTTTTGCTCCCCTGAGAGTGTTTCAAAGTCTAATGGCAGTGACGGCTCTTGTAGCTGAAGTGACTGTTTGGGGTCGGGGCATTCGAACGCTCGGGGATAGCCTGCTACTAACAGCCGTGGTTCAACGGTCGCATGTTGCCAGTCAATGATACATGATACTTCGCCGGTCTCGGGAGATATGAAAATGTTATTAGGGTTTAGGTCTTGAACTCATCAGCCGTGCTCTATCAAACTTTTGTATGAGGCATACCTGGATGGCGAAGGGTAGGTCGATTCAGTGGATTATCAGGATCCTTCGGGAGAAGATGTGGCGCGAATAAAAGATACTTGTTCAAGAGATGTAAATAGTCGTCGGGGGACTTCATCCCAGGGAAAATTCCATTATGCGGAAAGTCGAGTTCTACAGGCTTCCCATAATGTCGCGTCCATTCAATCTCCTTCCGTGCAATTGATTCGAGATACTCCTTAGGATAAGTCCCTGTAATGGTTAGTGGCAATGCACATAAAACGCCTTATACCAAGGTGCAGCTTACAAGGTCCCCGATGAAGATCAAGACTAACCCGTCTTCCATGCCAGAACATGTAATCCGCTGTCGGACCAATACAGAAGTTCTTTGAGTCATTAGTTTCTTCGGCGGTCTGTGTACACATCGTAGCTTGCAAATGAGAAGGAACATCTTCTTTAAAGTATATACTTCCAATAGACCGGAAAGGCAGGTCAAAGTACCTCCTCTCAATCTCAACAAAACTGGAAGCAAGTCTGTGTCGTTCACGCTTGGTCATCGTAAACCACTTGGTGTCTAAACCAACACCAGGAGCCTTCTCCATCAATATATACTCCACTCCCACAGGGCTATTCTCGGTATGAGAATACCCAAATAACTTAGGTACAGGAATACCTTTAGAATAGAGGTATTCCATAGTAGCAGCTTCGCTGGCTGTGGCGTACTTCTTGGGCCCTCCAATACGGTAGGGAATCTTGGCAACAACTTCAAAGCCATCATCCATGGTTATGAGAAAAACGCGATTGAACCCCCCTTCGGCGAGCTTGGCGATATGGGTCGCTCTTCCATGACTCTGTCCAACATGCCTTTCGGTTTCATCTAAAAGAGCTCGGACGTTGAACTTCACGTAACGTTCGCGCATGCGAATATTCTCATTGAATATGTATCGACCTGATGTGTAGGTAAATAGATCTGTGTTTGGTGGTGTCGCTGCGTTGACGACATGTTAGTGTTAACAGGGGATGGGGAAATAAGGTTTGCCACGCGACGAACCTATTGAATATAGACGCGTGCAAGGTGAAGGATAGCGCAAAGGCCGAGCCCTTTTCAGAGCCTGTAGCAACATTATTGGGGACACTAAGTTGGAATTGTCTGGGGTGCTCAATCTCAATAACTCAAGAATCTGGGAAGTGGCAGCCTGATTTTGAGGGAAGGCGATAAAAGGTAGTCTCTAGCGTAATAATAATAAAATAAATAGTCTTATCTTGTAACCGAATCCAATGGAATAGCTATGTCTAACAAAATCTACGCATTGTAGGACGCAATGGTTAGAGAAAGGGTTGTGAGATTAGGTGTAGTTTGGAGCAGGGGTGCTGATTAATGGCGGTATAGATTGACCAGTTGGTCGCTCATTATCAAAGACCTGTTTAAATTACACAGGACCATTTAAGTTGCACAGCACAATTTTATAATATACGATAATTTGAAAAGAATATCAGACCTATTCCAGAATAATCTACAGTTTTTATTACATTCCAACCAGTGATGACTGAAAATCCACAGCCAAAATCACAAATCTCGAAAACCAAGGATAACGCGAATAGAAGAAAACTTAATTGAAAGCACTCACCACTAATATCTCGTCTTAGTGCATAACTAACCAACCCAGTTAGTATGGGATTGACCGAGGCAATAAACTCCCGGGGGTTGTGTACCGTCCATAACTTGGATGCCTAGCTTTGTAGAACGTACTTTTGCTACCCATTGGATTAGTATAATTAATTTTTGCTAATTAAAAGGGTCTGGACTGTAGTCATACATTGACTTTGGAACCCCTGGACGGACTAATTCGTGTTTGAGTTGGGAGGACTTGTCGCTATGCTGATATCATCTGATCTAGGGCTTTCGGCTCCTTTAAAGGTGCTGAGGCAGCGACTATATACTGCTGTCATAATACATCACAAATTGTGGTATGTTGGACAGTGTAAGTAATTTGTGAAAGACATATATGGCCGAAGTACGGATCTCCTTCGTCTGTGTCAAAGACGCTGCCATATATCTACATGATAAGCAAGGAGAGTGCTTGATTGTGCGTTGTGTTATGGGACATTACTATTAGAGTACCTTAACAAGCGATCAAGACAGGATATGTTATTGTTCAATTTATAGTAATGGTGTCTTGTAACATACAGACAGTTCCTTTAATGTGCTTTATAATACTTTCCAGTTGGAATGAATACTGGTTGACCGATATTACAGAAATGGTAGCATTTCAAAGGCTTGATAATGAGCACTCCTCTGCCATGTGGCCGTCAATAAGCAAGGTGTTCCATACAAATAAAGCATTATGACGTTTACCTACTCCAAGAAAAATCCTGCATTGTTGTACTACTGTAGAAAGTGAATGCCTGCCTTAATAAATAGGAATGGAAACACGTCACGGTCCCCCTTTGCTTTCAGCAACACCGCTCACCTATATCACCCAGAATCAATCCCACAATAAGGAAGATCTCACAAATTGCACACTATAATCAAAACAATGAGTCAATCTCTCCGCCTCCTCGACAAAGTCGCCATTGTCACCGGTTCCTCGTCAGGAATGGGACGAGCGATATCGACCCGCTACGCGCGCGAAGGAGCCAAACTAGTCTGCGCTGATATATCAGTCACCAGCCGCTCGGACAGCCCCGAGGAGAAGGGAATCAACACGCACGACCTCATCAAGAAGGATGGTGGGGATTCCATTTTCGTGCATACTGATGCGAGTAACGCATCTCATATGCAGGCACTGATCGAATAGGCAATGAAAGCGTTTGGTAGGGTTGATGTGTATGTTTTCTCGCTGCTGCTGCTAGGAAGGGATGTACTGATAAGCAATTGATCTAAAGAATGGTCAATAATGTGGGAATTTGTCTGGAAGCACACACCATGCCTGTGCCGTGCCATTTGACGGAGGAGTCCGTGTGGGACAAAACAATGCGTACGAACGCCAAGTCGGTGTTTCTGGGATGCAAAATATGCAGCGGCGCAAATGTTGCGCCAGGACCCGCATTCGTCTGGAGATCGAGGATGGATTGTGAATATGTCCTCGACTGTGGGCCTTGTTGGTGCCCCGGGTGTCTGTACGATGGTTATTATTGATTGTTTGCGTTTGATGAAGGACACTAATGGAAAATGCTAGCATCTTACTCGGCGTCCAAAGGGGCGGTTAGTAATTTGACACGGCAAGTGGCCTTGGACTATGCCCGCGACAGGATTCATGTAAATGCGCTATGCCCTGGTTGTGAGTACACAATCCGCACAGATGTCTTGTTCATTAACTAAGGATATGCTGCAGTCACGCATACAAGTATTACTAAAGAAATGTTAGAGAATTGGAAAGGCAAAGAGCATTTTCTAAGCATGATCCCGTCTGGACGCTTGGGTGAGCCCGATGATGTCGCAAAAATGGCGGTGGTCTTGGCTAGTGACGATATTGTTGGGATAACCGGAGTGTGTGTTCCAGTAGATGGTGGAGTTACTGCTGCATGAAAAGGTAGGAATTTTCTAAAGTTAGGCATCGATGGAGACTTTTCGATGCCGTCCAGCCTAATACGATGATTTCAGGATTAAATGTTGGATGTGTATCCAAGATGTTATTATTATAAAAATTGAGATTTCTAATAATACATTATTGCCAGCAAAGTCTGTCAATTTCGTTTGCAAGAATTCTGTCTTGACAGAACTTGTAAGTAGGAGTGATATGTCTCTGGTACATGAGTAAGGCTCTCATTTCGCAAAGTATGTTCGGTAGAGCGGAGTTCAGTGGCGCCACCAGAGCTGGATAAGAATGAGCCTGAATCGAACTGGTATGGTCTAGCAATCTTGACCAACCGGCCCAGGATGACGTACTCCAATTTCAACTTGATACCGTATGCCAAGGGACCGACAACCATTTGATTTGGTGAGCATGTGCCAAATTCTAGCACTATCATGGTTATGGCGATGGCGACAAGAAGGATATTTAGGCCGAGGACTTGTAGTAGGAGCCGGCGATTATGATGATGGGACCGCAATCTCAAGAGCTGAATTGTCTCTTTCATATACAGTCCAGCTATTACCACCTCGATGCTGGTGAATATGACGAAGATCAACATGTTCATGACAATCAATCCAACCCTAAACCGCTGCCTATGGGACCCAGGTGTCAACACCCCGAGAAAGAGGGCTGTTTCTGGGATGAAGCACCCAGCAGAGCCGATGATAATTGACCAAAGAATGTATTGGAGGGTTCGCCTCTTCTGCATAACGAGGTGCAGACGAGACCACAACACCAGAAGGTTACTAGTGTAGACACCACACCAGGCCACCATGACACAGATGCGGACTACGTATTTGTTCGCTCCCAGCCAGTTGCGTCGAATGCAATAGGTTATACCCGCCAACAGGATGCTGAGGGAACCAGTCAACAAGCTCCAGAAGTAACACCCTTTGCGCTGTTTGAAGGTAAGGAGACAAATGACGACGAGCTCCAGGGCGTTATACATTGTGACTGAAATTAGAGCCATGGAAACAGTTTTTGATAGGCTCTCACCACCGGCATTGTCGGTTTCCAGGAAACATCGGGAAAGGTTCTCAACAGAAGGCATTTGCACGAAGAAGGCATGTCGCAAGGGCCTTTAAACAGTGTGTAGGAAGCAATAGAGCATGAGAAAATGGGACATATTCAGGTTGGTGTTAGTTATAGAATGATCTCGGAACCCTGTTCGCAAGGCATCTCCGCGGCTGAATGCATAATTTCAAGTCATCGATCGCAGGAACGGACGAGCTAAGGGTCATTAGGCATCGATAGTAGAGAACGTCATGATCGGGCTAGACTCCCTTTTGTACAAAAGTACGGACAAGACCCGAAGAAAGCATCGCGCCCAGCTTTGTTCTGATATGAACCTAGATATTCATAAATATCAAACAACAATGGGGCCAGTGGCTTTCCACCGTAGCGTTGCCACCAATCAGCAGGAGTCATGGCTGCAAGCTAAACAGAAGACAAAATTGATTGATCTTATTAGAAATGCCGCGATGCTGGTCTAGTGCCCGGACTACCGACATAAACAAAGAAACCCTTGTCGGTTCAGGGGGTCGACCCATGGATACCTGTACATCCAGACTTACAATTGCATCTGAAGCTGCGACCCGTTCCGTGTTCTCAAAGAGCATGCAGCTATGGTACCAATCCACGTGTTGCAGTATCACCGCAAGCGTCCTCATTCTTGCCCATAGCTCACTTCTTTTGTCGTCCATTGATCATAGCATTATCTAGCGATTAAGCATGGCATGTGTTCTGCAAAGATACTTACTAGTATATATCTCCTCTCCACCTATATGACCGACTACTAATAGTTCGAACCTTGATATTTAGGCGCAGTAATCCGTCTTATCATCCTTCAAACATCGCGGTCAAAGATGCGCAAAAGGAGACATGGGCAGTTTTTAGCATCCATCGGGCGCGCATAAGTTACGTCGGCATTGCAATCATTGGTCTGGTTTCCGATATGAGGGGATTTATTCGCGAGACCCATGCTTGCATACATAACTTTGTGTAAGCCCGTTCCAGCTGATAACCCAAGTGATACCCTGAATACGTTCGGCAAAGATGAGCGGCAAATGCATCTTCGGAGTTGAAATAAAATATTGATCCAGTTACATTGAGCTTTTGTCGACATGATTGATGAACCAAAGTCACCAATGTCGCGTGAGGTTTCCATATACATGGTTATGAAGCTTACACTTAATCGAGCATAATGGTGGTTGCGTTCTTAGAAGGACAGATAAGACACAACTGAGCGCCAAAAGAGCTATCAACCATGGTTCATAGATACCGAAGGATCTATAACAAACCCTCGTAATTGATAAAAGCGGAGTTGCGAGATTTAACGGTCGCCATGGCCTCGAGCAGCAAATCGGATCCTGACGTCAATTGTTACATCGTCTCACGCTCCCAGGTATGAAGTGAACAAAGAAACCGAGGGCACAGACCATGGGAGGGAAAGAGAAGGTTACTTTCGGGGGGGCCGAGAGTCCGAGTGTACAGAGTACATAATCCGGGAAAATGGAAAGAAGGGAAAAGGAAAAAGACTAAGAAGAACTGGTAAAAGAGACAGGCAATCATGTGGGCCGGATCATGTGCTGTTTGTTACTGTCTGATCGCCTGGAGAGCATCTCCTTTAGCGAACTGAGGAGGTCTTCATGAACGTATGACGCCGATCTTTATTATCTTCTGGTATAGCGTAATCTGGGGTATGCTTTGTAGACTTTACTGCAATGCATGACCCCAGTTGACCTGAAGATATTCTTCAAATGTGTTTTCTAAGGATGTTCTATATTTCTTCTGTTTTGCTTTGGTAGATTATGTTTAGTTAGTATTTGTGATTGATATTATTTGTTCTCTTATAGACATGGTTTACAACATTTGTGCTTAGGGTTCATAGAGTCAAAGCACACATGAATCGTCCGAAATCTTAATTGACTCGAGACAGAAAGAAGAAAGTTTAAGTCGAGGAAAAGAGAAACTAAATTCGTCACCGCCGACGATGAATGTCTTGGATAAGGAACCAATCAATTTACGTTTACTTCCTCCAAAAGCAAAGTGCGGAGGATTCTCCGTTTAATCTTTCCCCCGCGATTTGATCATTTTTCTTTCCCATTTGACTTCTTCCTCCACATGCTCATCAGTTACCCTTTTCTTTCTTCTCCCTGAGTCGTACCTTTTTTTTTCTTAAAATAAAACCTTTTAATAATAACATCTGTTATTATTTTTAGTTCCCGTGTCCAAGCTACACTCATGGAAACGCTAATCTTTCAAAATTTGAGACTTCGGTTCTAACTCCGTCCAACCTTCTTGTCCCACTTCTAGCATCGGTTGTGGTGTACTTTTTAGTCGCCCCATATCTTAGCTTCCCCGTGGATGCTCACTTCCCCGTCGGAGTTATTTTCTCTTTCCTTCATTCCACTGATCGATGCCTATGTCTGTGTGAAATGGACCCAACCCAGTCGGGGGATGCGCCACAAGGCAATACTCAAGAAACTCCCGATGAACCTTCAAACAGCAACGCTAAACGGAAATGGAGGCGCAACCGTATCGCCTGCGACGCCTGTCACTCACGGCGGGTACGATGCGACCGTGCTTTTCCCTGCTCACGCTGCCTCCGGAGTGATATCAGATGTGAATTCACACGCGAACGTAGGAAACGAGGCCGAATCGCGCGATCCAAGCAGTCAGGCGTAAATGGCGCGACCGAGAAATCATCAACCACCGTCCTGAATGGCAGTATCTCCGCATCGGCAGCGGCAGATACCGTTGCAACACCTGCGCAAAACGACTCACCACCGTCGAGTCTTCCACACCGGTCGCCTGCCACCAACGATATGACAATGTCTGCGCCGAGTGTCGACGAGCGCCGTTCGCAGGCTGAGGTCCCATTACCGCCGAGAAAGCCAGTCCCGGGCGGCAATGTAACAGAAGAATGGCTGTCGGCCGCGCATGTGTCTCCTGGCTCATACGATCTTTTAGGGGGAGGTGGCTTGGGTGAGGGACCGTTTCCACGAATGTTCGACGTCTGGAGCGGAATCGATTTGTCCAATAACAGTGGCTCGACACCTCAAGGAACAAAAGCTGTGGGCAGGGGCCAAACACCGGGTGCGGCCCCCGTCTCCTTGAAATATCCAGTTCTGCAGCCGTTGATGCCCTTCTTGGATGCGAACTTGCCCCGGAGGTTGGTTTTTGATCTTCTTGAATTGTATTTCACGAGCGCCTTTTCGACACACATGCATCCGGTGTGCCATCACATACATTGTTATATCCTGCGCAAGGCCTCCTTTCTCAGTCGTGATGCGCCCCGCCCCAGCAGCCCCGCCCTGTTGGCCAGCATGCTGTGGGTAGCTGCTCTGGATGACCGGGCATTTGCTTTGTCTATATCGCCACAGCAGCGGAAGAACATTTGTCAATTTTTGTGTGCCTTGACGATCCGGTTGCTTAGGCCACTGATCCATGTATCCTTTAAAGATCAGGGCCCCTCAGTTAATGACCCGGTGGGCCAAGAGTGTCCCCCTACTACAGTACATCATCCTTTTGAACGGAGCGGTGATGATCGAGGACTAGTTGGACCCGCTGGCTCACTAGATGATGTGATTACGTATATCCATGTGGCTTCGATCATCTCGTCCAGTGAACAGAAAGCCGCCAGCATGCGGTGGTGGCATGCTGCCTTCACACTGGCCCGAGAGCTGAAGTTAAATCAGGAAGTCGAGGTGTTACCCAATGTGGACAGCCACCCGGAGGGTTCTAGTCCATCCTTTGATTATTCTCTACCGGGATGGAGTGGGGTCGATACCCGGCCTTACTTTGATTACTCAAACCCTGCACGTCCGAGTTTAAATTGTGTTTGCGACCGTCCGGACGTACACAACACTATTACGGAGGAACACCGCGAGGAGCGCCGGCGGGCATGGTGGCTACTGTATATTATGGATCGCCATCTGGCATTATGCTACAATCGTCCACTGGCACTGCTGGATGCTGAAAGTGAAGATCTCCTCTTACCGCTGGACGAAGGTTCATGGCAGTCGGGGAACATACATAGTAACAGCCCTCGACCCGATGGGCCACAATGCCTACTCTCCGGAGACAAAAACAAACGCCGTGTGTTTCCGAACTTTATCTGCCACGATCACTCGATCTTCGGCTTTTTTCTTCCCCTCATGACCATTACCGGGGAGCTCATTGACCTCAATCAAGCTCGCAATCACCCTATGCTGGGCGCGCGACTGAATGGCAAAGATGCATGGGATGTGCACGTCAATGAGGTGCTGCGCCAACTGGAGATATATAAAGCTAGTTTGACGACCTTTGCGGCCACAGCGTCAGATCCTGAGGCGCCCCTCTCGTACGCATATCCTCCACTGAAACCAGATAGCGTGGTTGACCCCGCTCTCACTCAAGCCTATTCTTGGCATACTCAAACCGTGATATCCTACGCGTCGTACTTGGTACATGTCTTGCATATCCTATTGGTCGGCAAATGGGACCCAGTCTCTTTGATCGAAGACAAGGATTTCTGGACCTCGTCTCCTGCCTTTGCGTCCACCATCTCGCACGCATTAGACGCGGCCGACTCCGTCGACCAGATCTTACGGTTTGACCCTGATATCAGCTTTATGCCGTATTTCTTTGGCATCCAACTCTTACAAGGCAGCTTCCTGTTGCTCCTCATCGTCGAACGCCTGCAGAAGGAAGCAGGGGAAGGGATCTTGAACGCTTGCGAGGTGATGATCCGCGCTACGGAGTCCTGCGTCGTGACACTAAACACCGAGTACCAGCGAAACTTCCGGCAAGTGATGCGCAGTGCAGTTGCTCAGGCGCGCGGGCGCCCTGTCAATCACAGTGAAATTCGACATCGACGAAAAGCCGTTTTGGCTCTGTACAGATGGACTAGAAAGGGGACCGGGCTAGCCCTGTAGCTCAGGGCTCGCTTGGGACGTAGTAGCCGCAGCCCCTGCATGGATGAGCCTATCACGACGGGGGATCTCGATCTCGGCAATGGACACTGCAGTCCGGGGATCCGGGGGTGGGCCTCCAGGAAGAGACTGCAGGCTATGTCGTAATGCCGCATGTGCCAAGATACGGCCCATGGGCTGATGTATATAACTCGGTCCGATGTGGATATGATGTTCTGTATATATATGTAGGATGATCGGTAAATAATGACCTTGTCTATAAGAGGCCCACTATGACCAGACCCTCGCTTGTGTCCTTGTTCTCTGCGATAATTTTCTTACCATGTGTATTCCTATGGGGTAACGGTTAACAAAAACCTAATGTCCACGTGTTCGGTTAAAAGCAAGTCCAGGTAAAATAGCAGCTGTAGCTTTACTAGGGTCAGGCACTCATCTTTCACCCGTTTCGTTAAAGTTTGTTGAAGAATCAGGAACGAGTGCTTGGGCCAATAATGGTGAGACGGCTTGTCACATGCTAGCTGCCTTATTCTATAGCACACAGACAGCTGATGTTCTGTGGGGTGTATGAGCTATGGACATAGTATAAATCCAAGCCATATAAGAAACAAAAAATACACCCTCCATTTCACTCTATAAACAATAAATAATAAATAATAAAATAAAATTAAAAAGTCTCGACAAAACTACAAGTGGAATAACGATATAGTAATAACAATGCTAATGTAAAAAGAAGAAAGAAAAGAAAAATAAATCCAAACCCCATAAAAACCCCACGTGAAGGAAAAAAAAAAAACTACATCGGTTAAATAACCCCCCAACCACAACCCCATACACCTAAACCCAAATCCGGGGTAAAAAAAGCCTACCTAGTACCCAGTGACCCTCGGTTAAATAAGCCACATGATCAAGACAACCCCATCCCATGCCTCCAAGTACTGGAGGTAGACTAGACTAGACTATCCAAAGAAGGTAAATAACTCAACGAACGAATCGGCCAATTACCAATTTTACCGAACCAAAAAAAATAAAAATAAAAATAAAAATAAAGCCCATACATCGTACAGAAATGTGGCTCAATCTAAACCAGGATCTGTGCTGGTCAAACCCGGAGAACGAAATCAAACTGTTCGGGGGAAAGGGGAATTTAACTAGGTTAATTGTGATATGCAAGATGGGGTGAAACTTGTGCAGGACTGGGATTTGGTTTATATGGGGATGGGTTCCCCGGACTGGGCTGTTTTTTCTTTCTTTCTTTTTTCTTGTTTCTTGGTTGATTGATTGATTTATTGAATTATCTATTGAGTGCTTGTCTATGTCTTGACTGGATTATTTCATGGCTTAGACGGTCTGTTGAGTATGATTTGTTTCTGATCCATTTTATCTTATTGTTCGTGGTTCGCCGTTTTACTTCTATCTATACCCTACATACCATCGGTTGATTCAAAGAAAAAGAAAAGAAAGAAACCAGCAAAATGACTTATGACGCCATGAATAACGCCAACTTCCCCTTTGACCTAGAGCAGTCTTTCTTCCCTGATTTTCATCCCGGTTTACTACCAGACGGATATGACGCTTTGAATGAATTTGACTTTGAAGAGCTGGCGCGCACTTTCGCGCCGGTGGGAAAAAGTGACGAGGGAGCCGATGCGTTTGCGAAGTTGGGGCTAGAACTTAATTATCCGGTTGTTGCGGAGCGGGAATGGTATGTTCTCTTTTCTTTTCTTTTGAGGATAGGGTTGGAGTGGACTTTTTTTTTTTTTTTTTTTTTTTTTTTTTTTTTTTTTTACTCCGGAGTACAGTCTTTAATGGTTGTCATTATTATTATTATTAATTTTTCATTCTATTTTTTTTTTTTTTTTTTTTTTTTTTTTTTTTTTCTATTCTGTTTTATTAAAAAAAGCGCAAATCTGGAGAAGCGTCTACTACAAACTGCTCAATTCAAAAATTTCATGGTCTTGTGATGTGAAAAGAAGCTAATATTGGGTGATTGTATAGTGCGGTTAAAAACGACTCATGCTCAGAAAAAGGCTATACCGCATTGGACTCACTTCTCCGCTCGACGTCACAGCTGGCAACGCAACGAGCCCTCTACATGACCACCCCTCAGACAATCTCTGCTGCATTAGACAACACCAGCAGTCCCCACCATAACCCCCTCTACCTGCATTCCTTCGATGACTGCAGCTCACCCGCCACCATCACAAGCCAGCATTTCTCCTCGAGCGGTAGCGAAGGCGATTGGGAGGAGATAGCACCGAGAACGCCTATCGGGGCGAGCAACAACAAGAAGAGAAAGCTGGACGGAGACCTGGAGACAATGGCAAGCATGGTGTACCCATCGCAGGCCTTGACTCCAGACGAGCTCGGATCCTTGCCCGAGCTAGAACTAAGTCAGGGCCCGGGCCAGCACAAGCGCCGGCGGTCCACAACGGTTGATTCGCAGAGCACGGTCGAAGACCTTACACCGCTCGAGATGCCCGACGGTAGCACCCGATTCACAGCCAATTGGCTCCCCGTAGATCCATCGGGTGGGTTTACGATTGGGATGCCGGAGGATAAATCCGCCAGTCACTACGCCGCTTATGAAAGTAGTGCAGGGTCCGATCCGATGGCGGAAATCGGACGAGAGGCATTTCTCTCTGTCGGCGATTGAGGAGGGGGTGGCCTGATCGATGACGAGCGAATTCAACTGAGGATGACCGTGCGTTATTTTATTTAATTAAACAAAGCTGGGGGGGAAACCATCACTCGGAATTTTGCCGAGGCAATGCCGACCGCGAATTGGCGCTGCGTTGGCTGATATTCCACCAGCTGCAACCAACGGGCACGCCCAGTCCGAGATTTTTACCCCGTCCGGGCTGCGTCTAATGGTGCCGATAATGGGGCTGCCATGAGACCAGCGGGGCTCGGCACGACGCTAGTTCTCGGTGCACGAGGGAAGACCTTCATCGGCGCTATCTCCGGTCTACTGAAAGCCGGGAATAAGCGAAAGATTTTACACATGTTTGAACAAAATTGTTATATACCTGATCATTGGTATCGTATGCTATCCAAATTGAAAGAAAATCTCTGTCCGACGTCAAGTATGGGTACCCGTAAGCAATTTCTAAAGCCTGGTTACGCCAGAGTGCGTCATCAATTCCCGGTTGAGTATCATTATCGTAGAGAGTGGCATGCCGAAATCTAAAAGACCACAGACACCGCTGCAAATGGTTTTCTAGGGGAAAAAAAGAGAAAAAAAGAAAGAAAAGAAAAGAAAAGGAGATGTTAGGAAAATATTAAAAGGTGAAGTAACGAAAGAGAGGGAGTAGAGAAACCCAAAATAAAGTCTCAACCACCCTTGAGAGAAGATGATGTGCATTTATTCGAAAACACTGGAAACTCCAATTTACGCCCGATGTAAAGAAATAGTTCGGCCAGGTATTCCTTTTCAATCATTCCTGGCGAAAACGCATCAAAGGCTGCCCGCAAGGCAAACATGATCCGGGATACAATACAGCCCGGGATGTTAGTGATATAGTATTTCATACTACGACAGATATTGCAGGCAAACTGGTATCGTTCTTGGGGTCCTAGCACACTGACAAGGCCCGTATCAGAGGATGAGACTACCAAGGACAAGGCCCAGTAGAAGCTCATTGACACTGCCAAGAGGGTGTCTGGATACACCAGAATCTTGGCAGTGATAACGCACATAGTACTGGGATTACGACATCGAAACGTGGGAAAGCCGTCAAACGTGTCGCTGTCATGCTCTTCGTGCGCGCTGCCCTTAGGGTATGTGTCGGCGTACATTGTCTTCCACATATTCAAGCGTGTTTGTAGTTCGTTCGCTTGCTCCCAGATGGAGCTTTGCAATGTCAGAAGCTCGCAGGTGGATCCAGGGCTGTTCTTTAACATAGCCGAAAATTCATCAATCTGTGAAAGATAACCAGGGATATCAACGGCGACGTCAAGTAGCCGCTGCAATATATCTTTTGGAGGAGCGTCCCCAGCCCAGGGAACTGTCAACCATTCTTTTGAGGCCATAAATGTCGGCTTGCGATGGACCAAAGCGGCAGTCACCTAGTGTCACTGATGTTAACTAATTTTCGATGGATTCAAGACCTGAAACCGTACCCAATACAGCCGAAGATCAACGAACAATGATCGCTCTATCCCGTAACGATGTCGATAAGCTGACCTCGATCGCAGAAGCTCTAGGCCACCTAGTTGGTGCCTAAAGATGGAATCTTTTGAGGTCTGTTTGAAGGCCTGAGAAAAGTATAAGCACAAGCTTTGAGCGCCGCTCGATATGACAACGGTCCTCACCTCTGTGATGGTTGATAATAGCACAACTACGAGGACCTCGGTGGATTTATTCGCTTCAGCGTCGTATAGAGCAGACTGCAGAAGTCGGAGTGTCCGAACGTACTTTGCATGACCCGCCACTTCGATGGTCTGGTTGCGGTCTCGCCGGCCGGCAAATGTAAGAGACGCAGCCTCAAAGGCATTGGTAAGTATTGGCGAGAACATGCGCATTTCTGATGCTTGTCGTAACGCAATGGTGCCGCCATATTTTTGATGATCCGATGGACTGAAATTGCTTATCAATCGCTCGACAAACAATTCTAATACTGCAGTGGCGAGAGCCGGGTCCGTCAGGACTTTCTTTTGTTGCGATGGTGACGGAGGTGAAGCTGCGGTCAGACAATGATCAACACCCGAAAATCGTTATATATATATAAATAATCTACTGCAACCACTGCACTCCAGTGATTATTCAATATCCAGAGGAAACCTACATGCTCTTTGCGCCCGTATTTTATCGTTGTGTTGCCTTAAGGTTTCGCGGGAGTATTGTAACTCACGCTGGAGAATTTCCGGACGTTCTGGTTGACTATCTCCTTGACCGTTATTGTTGTCCTTAATCTGATATAGGGAAGTGCTGCCACTCTCTTCAGCTTTTACTGGGAGATTTGCTAATTGACGCGCCTCTGCAAGTTGTTGCTTGAGGCTCTCGCAAGTTTGCATAAGATTGTCAATAAGGGTCGATTGCTCAATGTAGTGTCGGTCCTTCTTGCTGGTACCATACTCGCACTCCGAGGGGGTTCCCCGCAGACAGCAAGCACCACATGGCTTCACACGATCACACTAGTTCATACAGAGGGTTAGTTAGTTGAATTTGTTCGGAATTGATTCCCAGTCCAATAAAAGCCATGCTTCGGATTAGTATGGCTATAATGACAGCCAAAAGAAGCCACCGAACTGGACCGGGGAGTGAGAGTTACCTTTACTTTGCGTTTGTGACAATTTAAGCATGAATAAGTGGGTCGCATCTTCTTGCGCGGCCCCGACTTAGATGTCATGGTAGGGTTTGGTTGATCGCTGCTTTGCCGGTCGTCATAATCACTGCTCATTCTTTCGGTGTTGTCCTGGGCCGGGAAGGCTTTGTTCGGTGGAAAGAAGCTGCCTTTCGCATCAGTCGATTGAACTCTGCCCAGGTATTATGGTGCGGTCAGCGGTTGTCAATTGGGGCAAGTCACTGGCAAATGGGGGCTAAAGTTTGGCTTTAGGTCGTGCGCTAGTGGAATCCTTCATGCACTGTCAATGGTGGGCTCAGGTGGGATTATTGGAGAATCCAGTCAGTTAACAAGTCAAATGACGACTAGACCTGACAGGACACCAGTCGTTTTGCTCCTCGCGGCGACCTCTGGTCCATGGTTCAGTGAAACCCTATCACTGTACGCAACCAACGTCGAAGAAGTACAAGACTTTTGTAGGCTCGAGTACCACTTTTCCGAATCCTGGATGCATGGAATCTTCCCCCAACCTGATGTGTTTGTTGCAGGGGTTGGCCCTGTGGCAAGCTCGGTGGATCGTTGGTTTACTTCCAAGTGTATGTTTATCCGTCGCCTGTGACATGTCACGGCAGCGATAAGGAACAGGCAAAAAGGAAAGTTAATATATCGCAGTGGATTTTCAGTAGTATACAGATTTCTAAAAGGCCTCTCAAGGATTGGTGATCAGTATTCCACCGTTGCCTGCGGGCGTTCTAGGTTCCACTATGGTCCAATAATTCTTTGCATTATTTAGGGGGGAAGGAAGGGACGGGCATTCTCAAGGGTCAGACATTTGAGCGACTTGCAGGTGATCGGCACTTTAGTTCGTTCAATTGTTTGGAGATCGACATCAAAAGCGGTGTCAATACTTGGCTTCTTCAAGCAGGTGTTCAATCGGCTCGATCGGAAGACAAGTTCTGGGTGGGATGGGCCTTAGATGCAACCTTCCTAAGAGGCAATGTCAAAGTTGACCCATGCACGTAGATCGGGTAGCAATTGGTCAATTATTCATTCAGAAATCGACAGATCCAAGTTGTATCTAATTCAGGATCATCCCGGAAGCTTATTAGGATTCCCGTGTCGCGAGGCAAGCACGCGCTGTTTCAACTGGTATTTTAGTTCAACCCTGTCTTTGCCGTTAATAATAGCCTCTTTGCGGGCCCCATTGCTGCGATAATTCAAAGCCAGAATATTCCTGCTTCAGATTAGCAAATCCCGATTAAGACTCATTCTAGGACCTTTGTTGCCAGGGCCGGCTTCCGGAAAGTGGAGAATGGTATTTTAAGCGTGCAAGGAAAGAATGTCCATAACTGCCCTCTTCAATGGAATAGTATGTAGAGATTTCCTGGCCCAAGACAGATGGTCTCGGTCGTATCTCGGAGAATTGGAACTCGGCCACGTTTTAATTGAAGTTATTAGGAAGTTCAAAACAGATTAAATTCAGGGATCAAACATCATTCAGATTCATTCTCAATGATCTTACAGATCTACTGTAAGAATGCAGTAGCATGTCCAATCATTCCGCTTTAGGGTTTAATCGGTTCACTCGATATATGCTTTTAGTTAATAAAGGTAATTATTGTTCTGAATCAAGTTTTTGGGGCTCAGAGTATTAAATACGAATAACCCCCCAGTTATCATTATTTACTAGAGAGTCACATAATTATTACTAATGATAAGTTTTACATCTATATAATTGGCTGTGGTTTACGAACAGTCGGAGGAAAACTTCCTGTGATAGGCCCAGCACTATCTAATCTATGGAAGGATCCAATGAAGCCATTGCTTAATATATGAGTGGTTCGGACTGTAACTTTCCGAGCTGCAGCCCACCCAAGTTGGATTTCACTCCTTGAAAGGAAACTTGCCATGTGATTCACTTCTCACCAATTTCTCTTTCTTCCATTTAACCCGTAGCCGTCAGCATTGAAATTTGTAACCTGAGCACCATCTGACGAATGCAACCGACCATGCTCAGTAGTAGGCACAAAGCTGCTGTTCGAGACCAAAGGATGCGAGCCCTCATCGCATGCGAATACTGCCGCCAAAAAAAGGTTGGCCAATCGTCATAATATATGATCTAGCCGTAGTTAATGTCGGGTCCGACAGCTCAAATGCAGTAACGATCGTCCAACCTGTCAGCAATGCCAGGCCCGTGGAAGAGATTGTACCTATGTGGAAACCCTCAAGCTCCCTAGGTAAGCCGCTAGGGGGCTCTGAGATGCTATCTAAAAACTAACGCGTGGAATAGGCCATCCAAGGCGCGCATATCCCGCTTAGAGGAAGAAAATAGACGCCTCAAAGATTCACTGGCCAAATTTGAGCAGCAGTTGAGGTCCCAGAGAGTTGATGAAACAAGGGAATCACGACAGTCAACAGCGCCTATATCCCAGTCATATCATTTTATGTCGATATCCACGCCAGAGTCATGGGATGAATCAAGAAGGAGAGAAGAGAGTGCGACTCCCCAGAATTTTAACAATCCGCCGTTGTATCCCCAGCCCTCCAGCCACGTCGACACAATTGCGCAAACACATGGACCGACAAGTGCGGTCACCGATGAAGTCACTTCAAACCTCAACATGATGGCTAGGGGGCTCCCTCACGATGTTGAGGAACCGGATACCCTCCGAAACGCCTTGTTTGCAAACTCAGCCAGGCTAAGTATGGTTCTATGCCCAGCCAGGTGCGGTAATTATGGGCTAATATGATTTAATGTTAGGTCAGTTGGAGAAAATCCACTTCAGTTCCGGTAAATATGATTTTGATGGAGTGGATTCCCACATTGCAATGCGTCTCTTATCGTTGTACTGGGACAGACAGCTCGATGTTGGCGCGGTTGTATATCGACCCATCTTCATGAGAGACATGGCATGCAATGGACCGTACTTCTCCAAGTTGCTTCTCAATGCCATATACTTCACCGCTTCAAAACATTGCAGTCATGATGAAGTTTTCGATAATCGGGACGACGCATTGACAGCAGGTCGAAGGTTTCGGCGACGAATCATGGAACTGATCGGGGATCACATCACCACCAGCGAGATAGCTACAGTACAAGCTCTTCTTTTATTCTCCTATGCTCTATTCAACTGGTGTGATGAGAAGAGTCTGTCATGGCTATACTCTGGCATCGCCTTTAATATGATCACAGACTTAGGAATACACGTCAACCATAGTATTGACCCGAGAGTCAGCAGACTCACCCCCGAAGATATCGAAGCGAGACAGAGGGTATTTTGGGGTGCATATAGTAAGAAAGACCTTCCCCTTTGTAATACTAAATCCTAAACTCACCGGCGACGTCAGCTATCGACAAATTCCTGTCATTATATCAGGGAAGGTGCATTCGTTTGCGAGATGAAGACACGAGCCTGCCTCTACGGTTTCTGGACGAACATGAAGAGTATGAGACATTGCATGCATCGTCCTACGCGAGCGCCAATGGAATTTTAGACCCCCCTGCTCATAGCATCTCAATTCTGAAAGGTTACTGCTCTCTTTCCATGATGATGTCGGGCATTTTGGACACTTTATACACAGAGCGCAGCACCGCCAAGGACCCATCCACTCTCCTTCAAGCTTCATCATCCCTATACCACCAGCTTCAGAGTTGGCTCAAGGCTCTCCCTTCCATCCTGTCGACCCCATTATCGCAGATGTCTACCATGATTGCGTCGCCACATATCCTTTCGTTGAGGTGAATACATAAACCCAGTTAAAAACAAGGATCAGCTTCCACCTTTGCTTACTCCATGCAGGGCATTGTATCATACATTAGAAATACTTCTTCACCGTCCATTTGTGTCTGACGGGCATTTACGCGGTGTGTCACTGTCAGCAGCATCGGTAGCATTTAACACATGTGTCTCCGCAGCGGTTTCAATAGACCACATCCTTAACTGCTACAGAAGAATATTTTCGATGAAACTTGCACCCTACATAATATCATACGCAACATACGTAAGCGCCACAATCCATGCCAGGGTGGCTGCGCAGAGCTCCCCAGATTCTCTAGCCCATGCTTCGCTTCGGAGGTGTGTTTCAACGCTCAGGGAGCACCAGGAATCATCGCTAGGACCAAAGAAAGCTCTGGAGGTAATTCAGAATCTTATAAGAGGCATCGGGCTGGGAATACACGACAATTACGCGACCGCTTCACCTAGTAACGCGACCACAGAAGGCTCTGTCACTGTCTCAGAGCCCTACAGTGTATACCGTGGCTCAACTAGGAGCAACACAAACTCCAGTGCAGATCCGTCCCAGATCTGTACTCCGGACGAGGCATCCATCACACATCCAGCGACATACGAGTTTGACATGGATTGTATCTTCCATAGCTTCAATATACCCCATGGAAGCGTTATTCAGCCTATCCACAGTTCCCCACCCCAGCATGACGCGAACGGAATCTGGGAAGCTAGTATGCTAGATACGATGCATTTCTCGCTGCCTTTGGACCCTTTATACGGGCTAGAAAACATCCCTACTCTCGTTTGAGCACGGTATTTATATCAGTCCGTATCATTCTATAGATTGATTTATGGATCAAAAACGCAAGAAAATGACAACCTGGTAAAGGCATGGGTGATCACAACCGATATGGCCTATGGGTCTTAACCGGAGGCCTTGAAGCGATACTGGACGGATGAACAGGCATTGTCAAAACACAACTTCCCCTATTCCTTCCGAGCCATCTCCTGGCGGGTTCATTTGTACCCCTTGGCTTTCATTATGGTAAAAGCCTCTGCCAGTGCATCCTGCGCGTTTAAGATGGTATAACCATACCCTGCCATTGTCTTGACCAACTTCGATGCATCTAGCTTGGCGTTGGTACGAGGGGCTTTCAGAACTCGTCTCTGTTCCTCAAGGCTGAAATTTGTCCAGGTAAGAGAGGGTCGAATATGTGTCTTGGTCAACTCCATGACCTCGTTGTGAGTAAATGTTCCCGGATTTGTCTAACAATTGTCAATGATGTGCTTACGTTCCTGTCCTATTAAGAGTCACTCACAAAGTTAAATATCCCTGTTTCTCGGTGCTTTGATAGGATAATGGCAGCTGGCGTCATATTCGTCATTATAGTACCAGACTTGAAGTAGTGAGCTTCTCTGCTATCAGACTATAGCGGTAGACTTTCACTTACATTAGCAATGTTGACGAGCTTCTCGTATCTGATGAGCTTCGTGATGAAATTCATTGGATGAAGATCAGCGGCAAGGGGATTGCGAAGACGGAGGATCAAAACGTTCGGGTAATTCTTGATTGCCTATACCAGGAAATGTAAGACTCTTGTCAGAAGACAAAGGGACGGGAGTGCAACCTGCTCTGAGATAAGTTTCGAGTAGGAGTAGAAGGATTCTCCATAGTTGGGTGGCTCCTCCTCCGTAAAGCCCGGGCCATCTAAAGGATGGTTTTCGTCTTGATCATATATGCAGGCGGAAGCAAAATGAGTAATATGAACACCCCGCAAAAAGCAACAGTCGACTAGATTAGCAGCGCCGATCACATTGGATCGAATTGCCGCATCTTTATGATCTTCACACCAATCGGCGTTAGGGAATCCTCTTACACCGGCGGTGTTGATCACACGGGTGGGCTTTACGCGGTCAATCTCGCTTCATTGAGGTAAGTGATACTGGCCAGCGCTGATGGTTCGGTGTCATTTACCTCAGAACCGCTTCGCGATTCTCGATTCGCACCGGTGAGACTTCGTAATAGTCCCCACTCTTTGTCAACTCTTCTTGGATGAGACCAGATACCCACCCGTTGCCTAGTTTGTCCCTGTCAATGCGCTGCATATGGCCCTTGGTTTAACGGTGTACGTACCAAATATGAGAAACCTCTCGCTGGAAGACGAGACTGCCATTCTCGATGATTGGGTCAGTGTTCAATTGCCTTTGTGCTTATTTGTCGAAAATCCAGTTCTACAGCTAAATAGCAGACGCGAGCCGCATCATAAATGTAGAGAGTACCCGGAGTCGGCCGGAGTCAAGAAGGCGGCAGTTGGCTCCGGAGTCAGCATAAGCGAATTAAGTCAATCGTACATCCGGAGTCATGTCTCACTTTGTTAGTCAGTTGGTTATCGGACTAATGGCGAAATCATGTTATCTTTTGAGAATAAACACGGAGTTCAACTAACTTGGGTGCCCCATTGACTCCGGCTACAAATCGTCTACACACGCCGTGGAAATGGAAGATATTAAAGGCCCCGAGACTTCCCATAGTCAGCCCTACAAGCTAGACAACCATCAAATTCAACACAATAATCAACTATCCAAATTCTTCACGGAATGGCACCCGCAGCTACCGAAACCCTCGATATCACCCCCGATATCACCCCCGGTATCACTCCTGATACCTCAGTATCGCCGAGCGACTCTGGCGAGGTATCAATCGATACTTTCCTCACAGGAGTATACAAGTTCCAGCCTCTCTCAAATGTCCGAACAATTCTAGTTACCGGAGGAGCAGGATTCATGTAAGCAACTACTCTGTAAAACATACAAACATACCTTCCTGACCATATTCCAGTGGAAGCTGGGTAACCAGACACCTAGTCCGGCAATATGCCGAGACATACAACGTGATATGTCTCGATAAGATGGACGTAGTAGCATCATTGAACAACATCCTCGACCTATTCGCCTGTCCCAACTTTCGCTTCGTCCATTGCGACCTCAACGACCAAGACACGATCCTGTTTGCGCTCCAGACCTACCACGTGGACTGTATCATGCATTTCGCGGCTAGCAGCCACGTCCAGAACTCATTCAGCGACCCCTTCACATTCACTCGAAACAACGTGCTAGGCACCCAAAGCCTCCTAGAGGCCGTCCGCTCCTACGGCAAGATATCGCGGTTCATCCACGTCTCAACAGATGAAGTCTACGGCGAGACAAACGGCCAAATGGCAACGGAGGCATCCACACCAATGCACCCGACGAATCCATATTCAGCCAGCAAGGCGGCAGCCGAAATGTACGTCATGGCATACCAGAAGAGCTTCGGACTTCCGGCCATCATTGTCCGCAGCAACAACGTCTACGGCCCGTGCCAATACCCAGAAAGTCAGACCACCCAGCCTCACTCAAAGAGTACTACGCTAACCCCTTATACCTAGAAATCATCCCCCGATTCGCCAATCTCATGCTCAAAGGCCACAAACTCACCCTCCAAGGGAATGGAAACAACGCACGCCGATTTCTCTACGGCGCAGATGCCGCCGACGCGTTCGACACGATCCTACACAAGGGCGAGATTGGGGAGATATACAACATCGATTCCAAATACGAGGTATCAAACCGCAAGGTAGCGGCCATGATCCTCGACTTGTTTGGTCACGATCCAGTCAAAGGCTTCAGTAACATGGTCACCTGGCTACCCGATCGTCCGTTCAATGATAATGACTACGCCGTCGATGGCAGCAAACTACATGCCCTCGGTTGGACCCAGAGAGTCGACTTTGATAATGGATTGGCTATGACAGTTGATTGGTATAGGAAGAACATGTCAACCTGGTGGCACCAGAATGCTTAAGGCAACCTTTCAATTATCCAGTTTAGACTTTTTACATTTGTTTAGAGTGCTTCTTCTTTTATAAACAATATATCTAGAAAGTAAGTCTTACTCTACAATACTGCCCTTCCAGTCATCCTCCATAAAAGTCCATCCTATCCGACACAGTGTACTATCCTCAGGCAGCGACACTAAACCCAAATGGGTAACACTTCTTTCTATATCATTCAATGTCAACAGGACATTGTAACAAACCGGGTGGTCTAGCGGTTAAAAGTCCTTGGCCACTGCAGCAGAAGTCCCCGGTTCGATCCCAGGTGGGAAATACACCATATTTCAGACTGGTAAAACCAGCCTTGCAATATGGTGCGCCGACACCACACTGGGATTGTAGAAATCCCCTGGTTCTCAAAGAGCTCTCAATGAGGATTTCGTAGCCCCGTGTAGGCTGGAGTGAGCTTTTTGCTTTTTTATTTTTATTTCTTTCTTACTACTCTCAGTTGTTTCTTTGAAAGACAAGAAGAGGGAAGGGGGTTTAACTTGGTGGTGGGCGGTTTAGGCAGCTTTGTCTAACCTGAGGCAGAAGTGGTGACCTTTTTTCTATGTTAACTTCAAAGTGAATTTACTCTGGTGACAATGGAAATGTTTTCCGCGCTGTTCTTCTAGAATTCTATTTCTAATACTAAAACTTGAAGCTCTACTCAAGTCGCTTGAATAACATCTATGACTTTCGTTCTACCGTGAACCTCATCTCAATCAGATCATCGTCTCTCTCTTCACTACAGAGCATGTTACTCGTGGTCTCCAGTACGGATTGTCTGATCGCTTCCATCTTCTCTTTTGTACAGCGGACGGTCAGGCTGAATAGATTGTTCCAGTCTTCGCCACGATAGGGCGTTATCGGTCTTGATAACTGCTCTTCACCCATTCCCGGTGCAGCTGTCACGCGGACACTGCTGGGTCGAGTGGAGAAGCCACTGCTTAAACCACTGCTTGGGCCAGAGCTTGTTTCTGTTGATCCTAACGAGACGTTTGGGTCCAGCGGGAGGTTATCAAGTGGAGACATAGAATCAAACAGATGTTTGAGGTTGCCTTGGAAATCAGTCATATTATACTGTGGCATTGATGTGACACTTTGAGGCCCACAGCTCGGCGATCCCAGGATATCGTGAATACCTGGACGCTCATTGGACATTTGACTCTGAAACGGGGACGAAGACAGGAAAGGATTTGAGTCTGGAGACCAATAACCCCCTTTTCCGAGCGTGGTACTTGACGTGGCCATGTCCAAGTCACCCCAGTCATATTGAGCAGTTTCGCTCCGTACGGTATCGTCCTCAACGTTGCTAGTCATGGCTTCATCTTGGAGCTCTTTTTCAGACAATTGGGGGTCATCACTCAAAACTGCAGAATTGTCTAGTTGCTGACTGTTATTCTGATACTCGGTCATTACAATAGCTCTGGGAGAGTGGGAGCGAGACTTCGTCTGCATCCTTGCCATTGCTTGAGGCATTCCCTTTGATCTATTTCTTCGACGGATCAGGAGAGCATAACCATTCTTCAGAGATAACGCAGCCCGATTCTTGAGGTACATCTCAGATATCATCTTCCAATTGCGTCCATGTCTTTCGACACTAGTGAGCAAGGAATTGTCCTACAAAATAAAGCCCAGTAAGCTTATATACGAGGAATAACCGTTGACAAAACGCGGTTACTTACTTCTTCAAGGGTCCAAGGACTATGGTCAAGGTTTGGATCCAAGACCTGTTTCCAACGCTTGGAACATTGCTCACTGGTGCGTGTTCCGACTTCTTTGGAAATTATTGGCCACTTAGTGCCATGCCGTGCAACTGCGGCGCGCAGTCGGCTATCTTCCGCGTCCATCCAGCTCCCGAAATTAGTGTTTCCGGCAAACCTTTGGTACCACCGTTTCCGGCAATCCTTGTTGCTTCGCTCGGGAAGATGCCTTGCTATCCAGAGCCAGTCAATTGGTGCCTCGACTGTCGAATGAAACCGTTCTTATCAGAGCTTCTTAAGATTTCATGAACCGAGAGAAGACGAGTCAACATACCCTGACGCACTGCCGCTTTCAGAATTTGGTCTTCGGCTTCCGTCCATTTATGATTATCGTCCATCATACCAAGATCGCTTTAAACTACACGAGTAGTATAGCAACAAAAGGGACTCAGATCAAAACGGCGGAAACGGGAACAAAAGTGTTTTCAAAATGAGCCTCAGTAGGGAATATAAGCACGGGCCTTATCATCAAAGAACTCGCAAGGGCTGATCCTGGTTGACGAATCTGACAAGGTCCCAGTGGGCAGATCTGACGAGTCTCTCGTATCCAACCTGCAGAAATCGACCCGGTTGGCCGGTCCGTTTCACAGATAGCAGATGCCTAATTCAGTCGCGGAGTCTTCACGTTTTGGATTAGCCCTGCATGAAGCTCTATATTAGTGTGATTAAGGTTGTACATCCTCGCGCACGCCACAATAATGGACACGATTAATGCCATTGGTTCAGCTTTCCGGTGACCGAAGTCTAGCACCAAAGTTACTTTCCTCTATATACTCTCGGTTGGCATCGCGAATCCACTAGCAGAATCAATCCTCAAGGCCATGATTTCGCTTGTAATATGTTGGCAGAATTCGTCATTGGCATCAATCATGGATGTGTTTTCTTTAGAAAAGAAGACGGTACATTTCATGTTTGGCGGGCGTTTATGGAAAGAACTGAAGGCCAAGCAAAGCTCATCAATCCATGCACCGTGGTGATGTTGCACTCGCCGTAAATTGTCTCGGCATGCGGACCTCAGACGCCTTAGTAGCCGGTCTGACTGCATAAAAAAGGTTGGGGGCCGTCCCGAAGGGCTCCGTGGAAGGAATCAATCCTTGTTGCTCCGTTGGAGATAAACATCGTTGACTCACTAGTATCAGTTTAATTCAGCAGTGGCGAGACAGATGTGGGACGAAGGTTCTGAAGAATCTTTGACTTCACCGTAATCAAGCATGTGATAGGCAATGCTATCTTCCAGGCATCCTATAAAGCAGATTACAAATTGGTAAGAAGTCATGAAGCTTGGAGTGTTAGCATTCATGACGGGAATATGAATTGCTATTTCCACTCCAAGACGGATATTCGGAAGTAATGCAATAACCTCCCGTTGCATTTTACACCCCAATCTAGCAGATAATGCGTCGACGATGACTGACCAATTAATTAAGCCTTCAGGCACACACAATGGCGTCAGAGATTAAAATAAATGAGTAAATCAATATCGACGTCTCAAAATCGCAACCAATCGGCACGGAGCCCCACCTAGGGTGCAAAAAGTAGCTGGTCGAGGCAACACTTGGCCTTAATCTTATGAGCAGAGGGACCGGTCTAGCTTTGCAGATCTTTTCAGGGTCTGAGTGCCTAGAAACAGAGAAGTGCGTAAGCAGAAAACTTGGCCAGTGCTTACTTTTCTAGAGATTTCCGCATTTGCAAGCCACCATTGTTTCAAGAATGATAGAAGAGAAAAGACTACCCCAGAGTAGTGCTATTTCAAGTGCTGTGCCCTTTCTTAAGAGAACAAAAAGAAGAAAGGTATGGGCGAATGCGGCGCTAGAGCAGCCTAAGAACTAAATAAAACACAGTCTTATTGCTCTCAAACAATAACTTCGACCAGTATGGCAGTTGAAGCCATGGCCAGGATTGGTTCGGAGCATATCACCCGGTCCACATAATAGGGTCTCAAAAGTCGTTCAGGAAGTTGAACTTATCCGTGCTTCGACTTGGTGCATAATGTACAAAACGCAATTCCCAGCCCCACCCAAATGCAAACCATGTGTCAATCAGCTTGTGTACTTCAGAAGTTTCGGTAACTTGTTTCCCGAAATAAAAATTCAAGAAATGAAAAAAGTACTACGTGGCAGTGGATGACTAAATTCGATGTCATTCGATACCCGGGATATCATGAGCCGGCCCTTGCCCTAACAAACATTTGTCCGCCCCCTTACAGTCTAGAATGAGTTGGCCCGGATAGTGATTTGACGATGGTTTTTCTGCTGTTGTCAAGAAATAATCATGTACAGCCTTATATTTGATCTCCCCCAGTTCTCTGGGCCTGTGAACGTTCCTCATCTTGACCATATTGACGGTTAACCCTATCAACCCCATCGAAAATGCAATCCTATCTCCAGTACAGGAAGCTGGGACATGTTGTCAACAGACAGCTTGAAACCAGCTCATTCAAAGCGCAACGACGAGTCGGAGCATCTTCAGCCGACGGATCTGAAACGCCAACTTCGGATTCACTCAGCACAGGGATCGACCAAAAGCGCCCAGAGGACCCAGAGAAGGGATCTGTGGAAAATGGCACGCCTGACATCGAGGCCTTGCAAGGTGTTCAAGTCAAATTATTCGCCACAGACACTCAACCGAAGCAATTATTCGTGGTTGATTGGGAAAGCAAACATGATGCTCTTAGCCCACGCAACTTCAGCCTCTCCAACCGCATAATAGCGACGTTACTGGTCTCGGTGCTGTCATTTTCGGTAGGGGCGTCTTCGTCCATAACCGCTGCCGTACTGCGCCAGAGCAGTGAGGAGTTCAACGTGAGTGAGGTTGCAGGTTCCCTGATAACAGGTAGGTTAAATCCATATTTTCATACGATCTGGTGATAAAAGACCCGACTGACAAATCGTCAAGGCATGTACCTCTTCGGCTTCGCAACAGGATCCCTCTTCTCAGGGCCCCTGTCCGAGATCTTCGGTCGCAATATCGTCTACCTCAGCTCGCTCGTCATTTTCATGCTCTTCGTGATGGCGTCCGCCCTAGCCCCAAACTACGGAGCAGAGCTTATCTTCCGCTTCTTATCCGGTGTCTTCGGCTCTCCACCCCTAACCTGCGCCGGCGGCACAATCGCAGACCTATGGAGTCCGCTCGAAAAGACCCTCGCGTTTCCCTTCTACGCCATCTTCTCATTCTCAGGACCCATCCTCGCGCCCGTGATCGCATCATACATGGGCCAAAGCAGTCTCGGATGGCGGTGGGCAAACTGGATTATCCTCATCATGTCAGGCGCCGTCCTAGCCATAGTAATGCTCCTACAACCAGAGACCTACGGGCCCCTCCTACTTAAATGGAAAGCGAAACATTTCCGCGGCGCAACAGGCGACAGCCGATTTGTCTCCGAAATGGACATCAGCAACGCAGAAATCGGCGCCTTCACGCGCATCTACGTGGCACTAAAGCGGGAATTCCTCCTCACGTTCCAGGAACCCATCGTCCTCCTAGTCTCCTTGTACATGACGGTGATCTACATCATCATCTTCACCTTCTTCGACGGCTACGAATACATCTTCGGCGAAGTATACGGCCTGGAACAGGGCCTCACGAACCTCATCTGGCTAGCAATGTTCGTCGGCATGATGGTAGCCGCCTGCCTCGTCCCGTTGATATACAGATGGACGAAGGTGGAATTCAGCCGCGCAGAAGCAACGCACGATAGCACGCACACACGGCCCGAGAACCGTCTCTGGTTCGCAATGCTAGGCGCACCCGCCATTCCTATCGGATTATTCTGGATGGGCTGGACCGACTTTGTAAGTCACCTTTTACCCTCTACCCCCATTCTTTACCCATCCATCCCTTTCTCCACCTATCCTCCAATCCTACTACCCATCCAATCCTCCAAAATGGCTCAACTAACATACATACACCTCGAAAAGTCCCACATATCAATCTGGTCCCCCATAATAGCATCCGCATTCATCGGCTACGGCACAATCCTAGTCTTCACAAGCTCCTACATGTACATCATAGACGTATACGACATCTACGCCGCATCCGCCCTCTCCTTCATGACCGTATCGCGGTACTACGTCGCGGGCGCAATGACAGTCGCCGGGATCCCCTTCTACAGAAACATGGGCGTGCACTATACATTGACCATTCTGGCCTGTCTAAGCTCGTTGATGACGCTTTTGCCGTATGTTTTTTATCGGTTTGGACCGGTTATTCGCGGCTGGAGTAAGTATGCCATGCATAATGGGTAGATTATATGGATTATTATTTTGGGGATGTATGTATGTATGTGTTTAATGAGTTGTTAGTAATGTTATGATGGTTTTATGTTGAAGTCAGGGTCTCGGTTTTGGGGGTTGCTCTTGAGCATCTTATTGTATACTGTATGTATGTACAAATATTCTACGTGGTTGATTGCTACTGTATGCTTCGGTTTCAAGTTCGTAGTAAGTACATGGTTTGTAGTTTAGCTTGTACTGTCTACGCTCTAAGATAATTGTTTAGCAAATCTATATTGCTATATTTCTAGTATACAGGGAATGACAAGAATAAAGGCTATTCACAGAAGGTAAATGCAACGTCTGCACAATTAAACAGGCCACACAGCCTACACGTTAGCAGAGCGATGCGGGTCTAATGAACCAATCACGATCGGGTACGATGCCTAATGGCATAGGGATCAATGAGAAACCAATTTAATGGTGACGTTTGCCGATGTGGCGCTTGGCGTGGGCAGAAGCGCTGGCAGAGGGAGTGGCGCTGGAGGTGGCAGCAGGAACGCTAGCGCTAGCGCTGCCAGATGCACCAGCGTTGCCGATCTTGCCGGTACCAGCGTTGGACTTGACATAGGTAGGAACGTTGTCGATGCTCATAACCTTGACACCAGACTCGCCCTTGGGCCAGCTGGAGAGAACGGACTCGTCGCTACCAGACAGGGTGCCAGAGCTGGTCAGCTTGTTGGCGACACAAGCACGGCCGAGAGCGGAGGTGCAAGAAGAGGTGTCGTTGGAGGAAGCGGCGAAGGTCAGACCGGGCTTGCTGTCGGGGTTCATGGGGGTCTTGACGTTAGAGAAAACGTTGCCCTCAATAAGAGCGTTGACACCCTCGCCAACGTCGAAAGCGTGACCGCTGTTGTTCTCCCAGTAGTTGTTGTATGCGTGCCAGTGGCTGTTGAACTCGAGCTTGGGGGAACGGCCGGAGGTGTGGTGGAGGTAGTTGTTGGCAAAGGTAACCTTGTCGCCCTTACCGTATCCGAGGCTGTCAAACGTCAGTGACCAAGTCCATGGAGTATAGTTAAGTAAATGGGTCCTTACACAGTCCAGTAGTGGTGTCCATCGCAAGAGGCAGACCAGCTGGTCTGGCCGTCGAACTCGGAGTTGGAGATAGTCACACCGCCGCCTGCGAGAATGGTAAGTTTCTTAATCCAATGTGGATGAAATGGGACATGGCATGGAAATACGTACTAGACTTGTAGCCGGTAGCAATCATTTGACGACCGACCTTGGAGACCTTGACGTGGTCAATCCAGACCTTGTCGGTGCCGTCCAGAGTGATAGCATCACCACCCCAAATGTACTGGGGGTTGAGCTCGGTGAAGTGGACGTTCTGGATAATGATGTTGGTGACACCGTTCACCAGTCTGAGACCCTTGCCACGGATGACACCGGCGCTTCCAACACCAACGATGGATTTGTCAGAGGCGACATTGATGCCCTCAATACCAGCGTTGTCGTAGGTGCACTTGGTGGTAGGGTAGGAGCCGCACCAGTCGGATCCGTCAGTCTTGATGGCGTTCTGGCCCTTGCTTCCGCAGGTGTTGGAGTCAGGAATGCAGCATTCACAGTCTGTGCAGGTATCCTCGCTACCGATGAAGTTGAATTCCTTATCGATGAGAATCACACGGGGAGTGCTGTCAGTCAACCACTCCTTGAGCTCCTTGATATCAGCTGGAGCTGCAGCGGCAGCGCTGCCACCACCAGTGGTGCCACTGGCAAAGCCAAAGGCTGAGCCAACAACGCCATCAGCGCTAGCGGACGCACTCAAGAGGGCGGCCGCCAAGACAGACCGGAGAAGAACCATATTGAAGAGACTTGTTCTAGCAAGAACCAATATGGAAAATAAAACGGAACGAATGAACAACCAACTGTACCAGCAGTCTTAAAAAGGGAGAGGTAATGAGTAGATGGGAAATGTTGTTGTCTCTGGGATCCTGGTAGTTGAGATCAAAGACCTCTTTTTTATACTGCAAATTGCCTTCGCAATCAAAGGTTGAAGTCTTCCCGAATCACCAACATTATTCCTCCACCAATGGTAAAGGAAGCAGAATCATCTAAGGAAGCGGAGCTTGTTAGAGATTAATGGAGCGGATCGCATGGTGAAACTAGGAGCCGGCTCAGGATGGAGGCTTTGATCCAGACACAGTAGTTTATTCGGTCGATCATTGTCTATGTAAACACTCGATTTTAGCCTTCAGCTTGGTTCACGGCAGGCCCTCTGGAAGCTGAACCTGCAGCTGTAGATGTGAATTTGCGATATACATTGACCGGAACTATGGACTCAGTGTCAATTGAAAGTATGTTGTTCGAGGATTTGAGGAATGGGAGCAAACAGCAGCGCTATTTTGTCGAGTCAGGGATTGTCCATTCTTACCTTGTTGGGACATTGTTGGTGGAGAAACGTTGATGATCGGCAGGGTGTTATCTGTACGGGGTACAAAAAGGCATCGAAATAACAGTTGGCCCGCCCGCGTTGGGCCCCTCAGCCGCTGGTTCTCCGGGTTATAATTTGTCTTTCGTTGATACACCCATTTATTCAGATATTAAACTTTGCGTAGCTACGGATGGAGTGGCGAAGTAAACGAACTTTACGAAGTCTGTCTCTAGATGAACCCCACGTTTGATTACTTGGGGTAATCAATCCCTCACGGTCTCGGCTCTAGATGACTGTCTCTTGATATAATTGTGGATTGATTGATAGCGATCATAATCATCTTTGATAGAAGTCCTTGACGTGTTGAATGATCCCTCAACCCTCTAGATAGACGGGAAGGAGATGAAATCTGTGATCAACAGGAGCAGGTGGATGGTAGTCCACATTTGCTTCGAGTCTTGCAGACCGAAGATTACCCAACCACTGCTGACTTCAACTGTGAGACATTTGATATGGGCAATTATGAGATTCCTGCAATGACAGAGTTCCTGGGGAATCCCAACATCAACGCGTCAGTCACGGCAAAAAAGTGGATAAAGGGTGGATAAAACGCGGCATGCTATGTCGATCTTCAATATCAAGGTTTCCCGAGGTGAGTGCGGTGTCTTCGGGATTTGTTCCGGCCGATACAAAAGAACGAAATGGAAGGTTTTTAGAATCATGCCACCTTTTGAGCATGTTATGACCGGTACTTGTCAGGCTTTAGACGTCTGACTCGCTCATTCTCCTTCCAAGGCGTGGACTTAATCTCCAGCTTATCCCGCTGCCGACCAAGCGGCCGGGATCGTCGGTAGCCCTGAGGTAAATACCCAAGATGCATTTTGTTTCACCTCTTTAGTTAATGAGTTCAAATAGTACAACGTTCTGAACAGCCTTAACAATGTGCAGCCCGTGAGCACACCAACATGATCATATCGACGATAACTGACTCCTCGCGACCGAAGCGCCATACAAGCTTATACCGAGATGCGACAGCGAGTTTTCAATTTTGAGTAAGCAGGCTTCAACCCTGCAGAAGTCTCCACTGTCTCCACAAACAGTAGAGAATAATATTGTTGGGTCAGTTGAGAGCTTGCCGAAAGCTTGTCACAACGCCGGTCGGCCCTTGAAGAGCACTATGGATTTTACCATATCACATATTGTCGTGATTGCTGTATACTCCAAGCCTGTAAGATGTTCATCCACTGCTCTGAGTCTTTCGTACCAAGACAATATCTGTTGTAACAAGTAAGTTAGTGAACAGTGGGCTTGCAGTCAGCGTTTGTTCAACTCATTGCGAATCATTTTCAATTTCAACCTGGATAATGCCTTGGTTGTGTCACTGAACCTTTAGCAAACACAAAGACAATTGCCTTTGCAGCTGTATCATGCAGGGAGGGACCTTGCAGATGAGCGGTGTTCTACTCCAAGGTACTCACCCGCATTGATATAATATGTTCACCGACAAGGGATATCTCTCCAACATTCCAACAATTTGGTTTTTTTCTTTAGATAATCATGACTTCTTTTGACCCTTCTAACGTCGATCTTGACTCGACAAGCCAAGAATCCGTACTTTGTTATTTTGCACTGTCCAAGAATGACTACAACGGCCACCTCGAGGCACGCATCTCCGCTATATTTGTTATCCTCCTAACTTCAACATCCTGCACATTATTTCCTGTGATAGCTAAACGTGCCCCCGGCATAAGGATCCCCTACCATGCTTATCTCATTGCTCGATACTTCGGTACTGGCGTCATCGTAGCCACGGCATTCATTCATCTATTAGATCCAGCATACAGTAGTATCGGCCCCAACTCTTGTATCGGGGCATCGGGGCACTGGGGTGATTATTCCTGGTGTGCAGCAATTGTCCTGATATCCGTGGTAACGACATTCATATTAGACCTGGGCGCAGAGGTATATGTTGAACACAAATACGGCTTGCAACGAAACGACGGCGCGACAGAGACATTCCTCACGGGGTCTTGCGGTCAGGACCCAGGCCATATACCCCAAAGTACAGAGGCTGCAACATCCTCGCGGAAGCACGCTAGCGTACACTCTGGGGTAGCTTCTGTAAGCTCAGAGCGAGCCTTCCGACAGGACATCGCAGCATTCCTAATTTTGGAATTCGGTATCATATTTCATTCCGTTATCGTTGGGCTCAATTTGGGCGTCACAGGCGAAGAATTCACGACTCTCTATCCTGTGTTGGTATTCCATCAAGCCTTTGAAGGCCTGGGTCTCGGGGCACGGATATCTGTTCTTTCCTTCGGATCACGCCGATGGCTGCCATGGACACTTTGCTTGCTTTATGGGCTCACCACGCCTCTTTCCATAGCAATTGGCCTCGGGGTGCGAACATCATACAACCCAGGCTCGAAAACAGCGATGATTGTGCAAGGTGTCCTTGATGCGATCTCAGCAGGAATCCTGATCTACAGTGGATTGGTGGAATTATTAGCAAAAGACTTTTTGTTCGATCCGCATCGTACAAAGAAAAAGTCCGATTTATTCATGATGGTTGGGTGTATGTTGTTAGGAGCAGGGATTATGGCATTGCTTGGAAAGTGGGCGTAAAGGAATACTAATAATAAAGATAAAGGAGGATTGACAACAATAGTGAGTGGGGATCAGACACTTTTTTGACGATGAGGGGGGAAAAGGGAAACAAAGGGTTCATTCTTTCGTTGTTTCTGCAATTTTCCTTTTTTACAAATTACAACTAGCGTAAATTCCAAAACACGATTGCTTGGTTTGTATACAAATTGTACTACTACTTGTCTACGTAAATTCAATGCGCTTATAATAAGCCTTTGCCTCCGTCTTTTTCTTCATCCTTCCTTCCTACACCAAGTATGGATTCTATTTGGGTCCAGTATTGCTACTATTCTTTCAAAATCTTCAGTCAAAACACTACTACTAGCTCTTACCCAACAGCACTGGTGTATTATATATATTGTGCCATGTAACCATGGGCAAGTATAACGCTGAAAATGATAAGAGAGCACCAACGCTCAACGAGACCTTGGATTTTATCGAGCAAACCTGCAAAGAATCCAAATTGATTATAGTCGCCTGCCTGGTATCGTGGACACTTTGTCGACTCCACTTTCGCTTTATCTGGCTCGTCTTCGTTCTAGCGGTGTGTCGCACACAGTATCAGGTGTCTCTTCGTCGGATCGAGCGGGCGATTCGTGACGAGCTACGTCGCTACCATGCACAAAAGGTCCTACAACGTGGCGAAAGCGTTGAATGGGTGAATGGAATTTTGGGCCGAGTTTGGCACATCTACCAGCGGCGGATAGTTGATGAGCTTGTGCGATATGTCAACACCGGGCTGGCTCGGCGAGACGCAGACGCCTCTGCTCAGAAAGTAATCATCCATTCCCTGGCTCTAGTCGAACAGCCCCTGCGATTTACCAAAGTCATGACATACCAGAAACCCGAGTCACGCAATTTCATCTTCGAAGGACACTTTCGAGTCGATCTCAGCCCCCCCGAGGATCACCGAGCCCACATGCTGGAAAGAATTCATACAGAGCCACTTCTCGATATGGCTATCGTTCATGACAAACCCGATCGAAAGAACCACGACCTGGCGGTTCAGGTACGGCATTTTACAGGAACAGGAGTGTTACGCTTGGAAATCGACCTCGAAGGTCTGGAGCCACATATTTTACAACCTCAAATCGAGATGCCTGAGCCACCGCAAATAGACTGCACAATCAAGACGGTCAGCCAGCACCATTTTCCGTTTCATTTTTCACACCACGTGGACTGGCGAAAACTGGTGGAGATGCAAATTCGCGAGGGGCTGGGATGGGCCTTCCACCGACCACTGCCGTTACCGTTCCACTTCTTCGGCGAGAAATTCTTAGTGAAGATGATGACGTGGTGGTGGCATTTGAATCGAGCGTGTCATGACTAGTCCTGTAATGAATAATGAATTATTGATAACCCCCATTTTCATGAACAAATGGCACCGAAATGCCTGGTGAATAACCCTCCCATTGGCTCATGTAGTTGCCGAAATATGCCATCCGATTAGTCCAAGTGGGCCAAAGCCCCGTAGGGCTGAATTATTAGTCCAGCGTCGGTTGGGGAAGAGAAAAAGTGCTGCCTAGAGGGGGGTTTTTAACACAGCCATTCGTATTGCAAAAATACACACCCACATGTAAAGGAGAAATGTAAGCATGTAACATCTCAAAAAAAGGGAAACTTGCAAAACCCCTTTTCCACTCAAAAAACCTCCTTGCTGATCTTTGTTGATGCCAAAAATGTTTGTTGGTCGGGGTTTTTCAACTTCTTGCCACTTTATCTCCATTGTCCGCTGTTAGGGGTAAAGCTAATATTAGAACAGATCTATTGCTATTGGTGGAAATTAGTCCCTTGAATATTGATTTGAATTCGCAAACTAAAGTCGCATGCCTCATATTGTGTAAAGAATGCCCCGTATCTACTTCTTAAATTGGAACAGTCTTTGACACGCTATTTGTAGGTATCATGAGGTCGGGGAAGGGGGTTTTGTTAGATAGTACGTACTTTGAAAGTAACATCCACTTCCGTCCCTTCTCCTTTAATCTTTTTTATATTATCATTATTTTCGATTCGTGCCATCTTTTGTTTCAGGTAAAAGGAGGTAAAGGACATAGTAAAAGCCCCTGAAGCTGAAGCAAAAAGTAGAAGGAGGCATCTTTGTTCGTCGCAATGAAGGCCATACAGAGACTGAAACGCAAGTCTTTGTCAAATAGAACCAACTGTTCTTGATCAATATTTCTCTCACGATCTATTTGCTTTCAGTACCTAAATAAGGCTTTGTTGCTCATTTTGCTACAATGTACTTTGTAATGCGTGCTTGTTTGCAGACTGCAAGTCGATTTTATCGCTTCATCTCAGCACCTCTCATGCACTCCGCATGCAATAGTACGGGGTACTAGTATCTTCCAGGATGCCGTCTCGAAAAAAAAAAGATATCCTGCTAATACTGAAAGCTGGCAGTGGAGTGGTCCAACCAGGGACAAACTAAGCTTGCTTTGTCGGTCGGAACAAAGTGGGTTTCTCCACACGTATGGGTCTGTGACATGTATAGGATAACATACTGGTACCTTTTGAAAGGGTAGCTTTGGCTCTACGGTATTAAAGAACAGCCAGTAACTTTTGTCCGCTAAAACGATATGTCGGTACCGACATTCGACATAGTCCCAAGCTTTTGAGATGGGAAAAAGCCAGCTCCACGCGGTCGAAAGCAACAATAGCCGCGACAATTTAGGATTCTCGAGATGAATTTTGATCCCGCAACTTCAGGGCTCATTACTCATTGGATTTATCGAGCGTTTATGCAAAGCAAAGCTGAAATGACGATCTGAGACAATGTTTCGAAGCATCATGATTCATTACCTGTGGTGTCTAACTTACTGTAAGAAAACCCAGGAAAGAGCAAAATGAGATCATGTGGTCAATCATATTGCTTTTTAGGCGGATATCATCTATGAAGCTTGCAAATTATCAGTCCTCATAGTTAATCTCACTTTAATTCAACGTTCACATTACTATCCAATCATCTGCGATCATCTGATATAGCCGTATCGGGTTGCTCATGGAGTCCCAGAAGAGAACTCGACGAGAGGCTACTCCGTTGAATGAACTCCCATCTATAGAATAACAAAGCTCTAAACCCCCGCTTTCAAATGAGGTTCATATGGAATTGCCAGTCGGTGGGGTGTGGAGAGAAAAGACTCTCAAATCAGTAAACTGATTCAGAAAGCCCAGTTGATCGGTTTGAAAATTGGGGTACATTTCCAGAAACAGAGACATTGCGCATCAAGATAAAACCTATAAGGTCCAGTGTTAGACTACAGAAACACTTAGTAGGATTCCTACGACTAGTCTTTATTTCCTCCAAGTTAACGATGATCGCATAGCTTAGGATATTCGGAGCACTTTGCCCGCAATTTTCCACGTTCAGACCACCTGCAGTGGATGCTTCAAGTGGAGACTCTCCATTTTTCATATATATAGGGAATATAACAAACACAATCCTCCATTAAGCCGCAAGGGAGGTCAAAGGATCTCCATTGCTACTCCAGAGCGGGGTCCCGTTCAGAAGCAAACAGAAGGGGGGGGAACAGGTTACATAGTAATTTCTTTGCACATGACTCTATGTTAACGAGGTCACACTGTGTCCTGGAGGATTACCAATTACCTTGATGGACTCATCAGCTCACTCAGCTCCCAGCAGCACAGAATGTTGCTGTAGCTTTCAGATAGGGCCACAATACCTTTTGTGCTTCCCCAGAGTGAACGCTGGAAAGGGCTTGCTCAGTTACGCAGGTCTAGAGATCTTGAAACGAATATATTTTCGGCTCCTCTGTCTCAGATGACTGTAATCAATGCATGTACTTCGAAAGCAAAGCCTAAACTCAAAGCAACCATGAGGGTCCCAAGTGCGCACAGCCCACCCTCAGGTCTTTCCGACATATGGATGTTCTCCCTACATTATGACTTTGTCCTATCCATTTACCCCTGTCAAAACAGTTTAGAATGCTGCCATTTAAGCATGGCGCATACTCGTTAGATGAATTTGACCTCAGATAATCAATTTCGAGACAAGGGGGCAGGTGCATAGACACTCGTACGGCCCCCTTCGCTAGATGGCAAGCAAATCGATTACCCCAACCAGCCTCGTTCGTGTGTGTTGTGTCATACTAGTTTACATCCCTCTTTATACCTGCGTTACCCGTTCAAAAATATCAAGCACAGATCAGAGGGCCAGCGCTTATTTCCGCCATTGGCTAAACCTCTTGAATGCTTGGTATCTCAAGGCGACAAGGCTGAGGTTCTTCGTGTATGTACTACCCTCTATCACTCGACACCCCCATAGGAGTTAACTGAAAGCAGTTACTACTTACTGGGCAAGGATTATGTATAATCATGCTACACATAACTTACTGACAGTAGCAGCACGCTGATAAGAATAATATTTGGTGGCTTACAATATCATTGTATCCTTCGCGACAAGATCGGACAATGGGCTTAGAGTATACGGAACAAAGGGGCTCACTGCATGACTCAAAGAGTTGTGACAACTTTGGAGACATCGAGTTATGTAATTGGCTGCTGGTCAATGCTCATATCTTCGGTGTGACCCTTTTATGCTTGACACGTACCTACCGGCCCCAAGTTATACAGCGGATCTAGAGCGTTTACTACCTAGTAGCGCAGGACCACCTTTGGCAGGATCCGAGCGAATGGTATCACTGATAATATTCGAAAATAGAATGTTGCAGCAGCAGCCAGGAGCCTGGTTTTCAGTCACCCTGCTTTTGGCATAGAGTTACACTCAGTCCTAACTTGCGAACATGAACTGTTAATAAAAGCTACAGTTTAACTCAAAGTCCGTCAACATGGATTTGGGTATTAGCAGTTGGAGTCATCTAAAGTCTTATATTCTCCCCCACTGTGAGTTCTTGACCCTCTGTGCTCCGATGAATAGAAGCTACACATGGTGCTATAAGACCGTGGAATCTACTTCTTCATTCATAAAGTCTCAATCCATTCTGTCATTCAGAAATTAATTACCTATATCGACAAGAGGCATAGCTTGAGAGCTATCAACAACAGAAATGCCCTGTTCGAATCCGTTGAATTGTTCTTCCCAAGGATCGTATAGGCTTATTGCAGACCCTGACATCGTAAGGACTCTCTTGTGGTCTTTGTATGACATTATCTACCTCTAACAGATTGCATAACCAACAGGCAGGGATAGGGGTATGGCTTCATCGCTACTCAAGTCTTTCGTATCTCACTATAACAGGCGATCTCGGCATTTTTCACGTCGGCGTGGCTCACATTTATAGTCATTGCAGTAACTCTCTTTTTCATCAAGGAGTTAGAGTTAAGGCTACTCGATCATCCCATCTTCTGGATAGTTTTCGGTTTTTGGCTGAGCGTACTACTGGGCTTGTTGTTTTATGTTTTCATGTTCGAATTTTGAGTCTCTCCTGGTGATTTCTCTCAACAGTGGCTTTTTCTCGAAAAGCCGTGACAAGCGCTAATGGCTACGAGAGACATATGAAGGATTATGGACTATGATGTGCTTTTTGCGACCGGTGGATAGTGTCTTGCATGGTGTCTTCCTTTGGCGACTTTCAATTTATTCTCGAGTTTCTCCGCGGTATCTCCGGCAATAGTTCATCCTGCATCCTGCTAGGTCCTAGGATATTAATTTTCTGCTGTTGAATGCCATGGCCTGTCTGTTTCTCTAACGAATAATGAGGATGAATAGTTCGACTAATGACTGAAACTCACTGGATTGTATCATTAATATACATGGTCTGACACGTTATAGTAATTCGTCAGTGACATCACTGGTAATCGGTTGAATTAATTAATTTATTCTGCAGAAGTAGTTCGTTGCAGCCAAGACGCTATGAACCATACAATCCTTGCACGTGCGGAGAAAGCAGACCATTGACAGATAAGAATTCAACCCGTTTAATATACACTACTGCTACCTCAATCTCTGGTATTAGCCGACTACAGGCTTTTCACTGAGACGATAGATTAACACACCCATGTTCCCCCTTTTCCGTATCCGCGACTATTCCAAGCCATGGCAGTACTACTTATACCCGGACACATCGACGATCAGCGTCTCATTTTTTCACCAGCGACCAGACCCCTTGATCATCTTTCAACGTACCCTTAGACAAGAACAATGCGCTCAATTGCGTACCTGGCTAGTGGTCTGCCATTGGCTCTTGCAGCCACTTCCGGCCAATTCAATGTCCTCTCCTTCAATGTTGCTGGTCTACCAGCCATTTTCAATGGCAACGAAGTCCCTGGTGATAAAACTGAAAACTCCGAGCAAATGGGTGCCAAGTTCACTGAGTACGACTACGATGTGATTCATGTTCAAGAAGACTTTAATTACCACGCTCATATCTACAAAACCGATCAGCACCCTTATCGCACTGCTACGTCCGGTGGTGCGGGCATTGGCTCTGGTTTGAATACTCTGGCCAATTACCCTTGGGTCGGCTTTGAGCGTGTCAAGTGGGAGACTTGCTCCGATGCCTCTGGTTCGGATTGCTTGACTCCTAAAGGGTTCACGTCGATGCGGGTGCGTTTCCATGAGGGGGTCTATGTCGACTTTTACAATCTTCATGCGGATGCGGGGTAGGGTCTTTTCAGTCATTAAATTAGATTGAATCGCTAAGCTATACCAGTTCGAAAGACGATGACGTTAAAGCTCGCAGCGCCAACCTACAGCAGTTAGCCGATTACATAGGCACCAATTCCGTAGGTAATGCTGTTATTGTCTTCGGTGACACAAACGCACGATATACGTCTTCTGGGGAGAATATCCGTGTGTTCGGATCTGAGCAGAACATGAAGAACCCCTGGGTGGAACTCATCCTGAACGGCGTGGAGCCGACAGAGGGAACTGACCCCTGGATGTGCGACAACCCTACGGCCAATAACACATGTGAGACGGTGGATAAAATATTGTAAGCGGACTTCAGTATAATTCTTTGCGTCATATGGCTAATATAATTTCAGCTATCGGGGAAGTCCTACACTCGAACTGAGTACGACTTTCTGGAGCTACGTGGGCACTAAATTTCTTTACGATGGACATATTCTTTCTGATCATAACCCTGTCGCTTCCAATTTCACTTGGACCCTGTCGGACTCTCTGCGTCAAAGTGATATGTTCGGTGGACCACACGGGTATGCCTTCGCTGTCTTTCGGTACAAATTATTCACATAGAAGCTAACTGGTGTAGCACCTGGTTCAATGACCTTACCTCCGTGCCCTCGTCCGCCACGGGACAGAACAAACCCAGCAAGATCACTCTCAAAGGCGAGAACCGCGTAGACAGTATTGGACTCACCCTTGCATCTGACCAAAGCTATACCCACGGAGGCACAGGCGGCGACCAGTCCGAGCTGACCTTGAAAGAGGATGAGTACTGGACCCAAGCAAGACTGTGCCAGGGCAAGTACAATGACCACACTCGTATCTTTTACCTGTTAGCGACAACTAGCACTGGTAACACTGTTAGTGCCGGCAAGAGCACAGATGACTGCAAGGACTTCACTGCTCCCGACGGATGGCAGATTGTCGGATTCTTCGGACAGGACGGGGATGAAGTGGATCAGTTGGGTTTTATATATGCGCCGCAGTAGTGGAATATGCTAGAAAGGGTTATGGCATTTAACAGCTGGCAGAGGGTGAGTTGGGCACATTGTGATGACATAGATGATTGGGTAATAAGCAAAAGGTTTATGTTGGAGCTACAAGTCTGGTAAATTAATCAGACCATAATATTACAATACACCGCTATGATAAGTGTCTTTTTTGATCCTTCTCTTATTTGACTCATGACAATTGGTCACTTCCACTCAACATTTGACTATGTTACAATACCTTGATCATGTGGCTTTTACAAATGGAACAAACAACATGGACCTCCGGCTTTGGTTCTTGACTTTAGGTCCTCACTTTACTTCATCTACTTCTCACCGACAGATCGAGATCGATTGTACTCTTCGATATTACCAACAAAAAACCCTCGCCCTTTCGCTTCCTACCTCCTACACCGCAAGAAGACCCTTCAATATAACCGAAGCAAGCCATTTTCTGCACTGCCCGTTTGGGTGTCTGATGGCCTGACCGGTCCACACTTCTTATCAACTCTCTGTCGAATAATTCTTTTGCATGGGGAGTCTCATAGCGAGAACCGTTGATAATCAAGACAAAAGCGGGCCTCATCCGTTTCCATTGCGGAATTAATTAATGATAATGGAGATGCAAACGTGCAATTGATTAAATCTCGCCAACTAGCGGTCAGGCTGATAGGTGATGACGAGCCGGCAGGTTCCTGATGCACAAACGATAGATATTGCACTTTTCCACGTCTAGTTCCAGAAAAGGTGGTTTAATTATAGTCGGGTCTAGACAGTGCCGATGGACCGGTAATGATCCCTCTAATGTTAGATGGTGAGATTGAGAATTCGATAAAATCTATTTGCCCCACTATCCCACTTGGGAGAGCTGTCCTAATACCAGTGGGATTGGTCTCACTGAGTGCAGACGGCGTGAATTACGCATGCATTTTTTCAAGATGCCATTTTTGTGAACTTTCGGGCAATGATTGTCAACCTAGGAGAGTGTATGTTGTGATAGAGTTTGATCGTCAGAGCCTAGTGTCATGAGTCCAACGCATGCACCATGCTCCTACGGTCCGGAGCATCTGACAGCACTATACTTTGAGTATACCTGCTGTTAACACATTTTTGATACAATGAAATCAAGCATAGCAGTGCAGTGGAGCCTCACCATACCCTTCCGAAGCATCCGCTAACCTTACTTAGGCTTATGTCGCACTCTGAAACTCGGAATAAACTCCGTTCCCAGAGCGGCAGTTGAACGGCCAGTCCGTGCCAAATATGGAAATGTACTAGAAGATAAGAACCGTCCTTCATTTTATATGTGCGGTTCTTCAGATACGCGAGATCCACTTTTACCGCTGGTATGGGCTCATCTTTGCCCCTTTAAGGCAAGCCTAACGGACACGGGCCATTATTCTGGGTTTCCAAGCCACAATGACCATTCAATTTGATATGAGGTTCTGAAAGTGTTTCATTTCGATGATTTCTGGCTGCCTAGACGACGGTGAAAGCTTCAGTTCGATCAGGTCATGGAATAAGGGTCCATCCCTGAGATGATCATTTCTATCTTTGTACAGAGGACGAGAAACGTATGCTTCAGAGTGCTGGAGCTGAAGCACCAGGTATATAAACCTCAAGGATGCCCCGGCAGTGTCTCATAAAACATCTACAACTCTGCCAACTACCAACTACGAACTTCGATCATTATTTCAATTCATTCGCTCATTTTGCACCACCACTCAACATCCATCATGAAGCTGTCTCTCAACCTCCTCCTTCTGCCCATGGCCCTCGGCGCTGCCATCGGTGTCCGCGACGACCGCGGCAGCTACGAGGTCAAGGGACTGGGAGAGCGCAAGCAGGCCATTCTCAAAGCCGGCGGTAACACCCTGGATATGGCCATTGCCATGCTCGAAAGGTAAGACCGACAAATCCAACGCCCAAGAGTTGCGTGCTAACATATGCCTAAAGCGACAAGATGGATGCCAGCACCTACACCTACGGTAATACTATCATTTGTGACGGCAGAAAATTACTCACTCAATACAGGCGACGGCAAGACCGGTGACGCTACCAACTTCGGCATCTTCAAGCAGAATTGGATGATGCTGCGTACCTCTTCCAGTGAATTCATGGGCCAGACGGCCGAGCAGGTCAAGAACGGCGAGGTCCTCAAGTAAGTGCCTAGTATCTCTTACAGTTCGAGTCTAACCGAGATAGCACCGATCTGGGCAAGGATATCAAGGCCCGCCATGACGGTGAGGAGAAGTATGGCTTCGCCAAGTGGTACGCCGGCCACCGCAATGGTGCCTCGGGCCTCGAGAACCCTGACACCAGCGACATCAACGGTGAGCACCCCCTTTCCTATTTCTGATTAATATTAATAGTATGACAGCCTACCGGGATGCCACCAAGTGGATCCAGTCCCAGATCGAGAGCGACAAGAAGTACGAGAGCGACGACACCCGCTTCTACGTCGACGTCGTTGCCATCTAGGACAGCGAAGCATATATCTATGTGGTAGACAAGTGGCGGCCATTGGCAGTACATTCCTTTCGTTAGACTCGGGACTGGTTCCTGTCACTCTTTTAAATTGAGATCTCATTTTACACAAGTATCCAAGTACACTGTACATGAACGCTAAAGACGGCGCAAGAAAAAAAAAAAAGAAAAAAAAAAAGAAAAAGGATCTACTAGTGGGTCTGAGAAGTTCTGGATTTGTAAGCCGGGCTTACAACGACCAAGCATTAAAATCTTTCACGGAGACTCTTCAAAAGAAAAGAGATAATAAAAAAAAAAAAAAGAAAAAAGAAAGAAAGAAAGAAGCTACAAATTCCCCAAAACACCCGGCTTAATCCCCTCCAAAATGTCCTCTAGCTCCCCCCAAACCCTCCTCTGCGCGTCCAGCCCATCCGCCGAACGCACAAAATCCGACAAAGCACCCTCATCCACCTTCCCACAATCCATATACTTCCCATGACTACTCCCGCCAGCCGAAAGCGCAGCCACAAGCGTCCGACTCCCCTCCTCCGTCGACCTAGCCAACAAAAGCTTCATAACCCAAAACCCCCACCCAGCATCCCTCGCCAACCGCGAATGACAAAAACCAGGATTAACCATGTTAACCACCACCTTACCACCATCCCTCAACCTAGTAACCATCTCCCTAACAGCCAAAACAAGCAACAACTTACTAGTCGGATACCGCTCATACATATCAACAGAGTCTGCATCATCAAGCGCCACAAAAACCCCCCTAGGATCCCTCCCCTCCACAAACCCCGTCCAAGCATGCACCTCACTAACCACAAAGCTCAACACCCCCTCACACCCCCTAAGCTTCGGAAGCACCAAAACCCCCAACAACAAACTCGAAACCACATTAACAGTAACACTACTCTCATGCCCCTCGACAACCCGAAACTCCCTCGTCGCAATAGCCGCATTGCAAATCACCCCGTCGACCCGGGGAAGCGCATTCACGCGCTCCGCGAACCCCAGCACAGAGGCGTAGCTCGCCAGATCCACTTCCCAGACTTCGCACGCGTCAGGCCGGGACGTGGAGTCCTCTATGGATGCTTTTGCAGCGTGCCCGGAGGCCATGTCGCGGACGCCGAGGATTGCTCTCGCGCCGAGGGAGACGATGTGGCGCGCGGCTTCGAGGCCTAGGCCTGAGTTTGCGCCGGTTATGATTATTGTTTTGTGGGTGAGGGGTTGCGTTGGTTTTTGCGGGTGGTGGAAGAGTTGGTTGTAGATGAATGTTGGGAGGGGTGGCATTTTGGTTTTCTTTGGTTTCTTTGGTTTCTTTGGTTTCTTTGGTTTCTTTGGTTTCTTTGGTTTCTTTGGTTTCTTTGGTTTCTTTGGTTTCTGGCTGTTTTTTTGTTTGTGGGTTTTTCTGGTCTGGGAGTATTTGGGGTTGATTTGGATTCAGTTTGGTTTTTATGTGGCTATACTAGGCAGTTGTCGTGCGTCACCTTTCGGTTCTAAGCGGATTTAAGACTGTTGAGTTATGTCCGGTGGACATCGCTACTAGTAATAGCTATGAATGTAGTAAGCTTAGTTCTTGGTTATTCATATTGGGTGTATAAGTTCAACAGTACATTAACTATATCTGATTAAGTCAGGTAATTACATTACGAATATACAATCAACCAACAAAAAAAACTTCATACAACTTCATAATCACAGTGCAGAAATAGAGATCCGCTTCGCGCCCGCGTTGCCATTCAGCAGGGCCGAGCCGCTGGACTGACGCAGATGGTTCTGGTGCTCAGCCAGGTCTTCGACATCCAAGCTGAAGCGACGGGGCCGCTCCCACATGCCTACGCCATCGTCAGCATCGGCGGCTGCTTCGAGCTGCTCCAGTGAAAGCCCGAATTTGGTAGCAATCTGTTGCACTCGTTCCTGGGCGGCCGCTGCGTCGACGGCGGCACTTTGACCCTCCTTGGAAAGACGCGCCTGCGCATGCTGCAACAGCTCCAGATGCTGTGTGACTGCCTCAATGGCACCTTCCTCGTGGTCGGAGTCGCTATTGAGCAGCTCAGCGAGTGCGGTCTCGTGCAAGGCTGCTGCCGCCAGATGGTTGCCTGAGGCTGTATACAGGCCCGACAGCAGCTTGGTCATCTCCAGCGTTACCGGGTCACAGTTGCCCCAGACCTGGCGCAAGTTATAGCAAATGTCCTTACCCAGCTGCGTGGCAGATGAGACACGGCCGCGGCAGAACCGTGTTTCGACCAGTCGTCGTCCGATCCACACAACGGCGGGGAGCGACCAAGTCTTTTGGACCACACGTGAAGTCCAGAGATCGGTGAGAATACCCTGTGCCATTAGCGGATGTGTAGTTATTGGATGTATGGGGATGCTCACCTCGAGGTCTTCAAACATTTCATGCTCGCCAAGGACAGTGACGAGGTCGTTCAATTCTTGGAATGGGATCTCTGTAAAGTCTAACGGCAACTCCTTGGTATTTTCCATGATCTCTTGCAGCAACATCTGCGACTCTAGTGACATGTTATTCGCAGTTGCCTCATCAGCGCACTTCTCGGTCTGATATCCATTCAAATACAAGCACAGCTTAATAGCGGTGAATATGTTCTCCGGTGTGCGGAGTCCATCACTCAAGTGTACAAACGAATGAAAGACACCAGTTACGTCTGCAGCATCCTGGAACTGTGAGCGGTCGCAAAGGTCGCGGACCATGGCAGAAGTTGATGTCGCAACGTTGATGCTGTAGTCGTCCTGTAAGGATTCCCGGCGACAGATACTGTAGAATTGGTGCACAGGATCCTTCTTTCGCAGGGGCTCTGCGACAGATAGATTGTTGCAGAAGTAATCGTAGAGCTTGCCTTGGGTTGACTGTGCTGGCTTGATGCGCTTTTGGGCGACCTGAAGTCTGTAAAGTTTCTCGCCAGCGGCCAAAGTGGGCATAAGATCATGCCCTGACAAACTTTGCTGGAAGGTATTATAGACCTGGCCTTCACGGAACAAGTCATCCAGGATTTGTCTGGACGAGCGCTGATTCTTGAAGACTTCTTCGAAAGCAGCAACAAATACGGCGGGGCGGTACTCATTGAGAGTATGACGCTGTGCTGCAGGTGTCTCGTTGATTACACGCTGGTGCAAGTCATCAATCAACTGGTTGCCCTCGTCAATATAGCCTAGTTCCAGATAGATCTCTGCCAACTGATGAGCGCGGTCGACCAGTGTGTCATGGTTTGCAGTAACGTGTACGACTTCATTGACGTGGTCTCCAAGCAGATCAGACCCCTTACGCCGAGCATCGGGCGAGTCTTGCTCGGCATGCATCCGGGCAATCTCGCGCAGCCAAAGCATTGTCACTGGGGCGGAGAGGCCCTGCTGCTGCTTGGCCAGTGTTAGCTCTTCGTTGTATAGAGACTGTGCAGGCTCTGAAGTATTCTTCTGGCGGAGATACAACTGTGCCATTTGATGCTTGATACTCATGGGCAGAGGCTCGGTCATATCCGGTAATGAACGTGAGCTTTCAGTTGCTGGAACCCAATCATGCGTGTTGAGCACTTGATGGTAAAGGGTGATCGCCTCTCCAGTGTGCTGGTCCTGGGCCGCGCAGAGGCCAGCGAGAGTAAGGGTAGCATCACGGGTTCGGGGATCAGTAGGCCCGTAGAGCTTACGGCATAGCTGCTGGTGCTGGGAAGCAATCTTGTAGCGTTCTGCATGGCTTCCTTGTGCAGTAGACTTGTTCAGGATATTCGTGTATCCATTGTAGGTCTTTGGAAGCAGTCCCTCAAGTAGAGCACGATCATAGCCATCCTTCTCATCGAATCGCACGAGTGTGGGCCATAAGTGGCGGTACACTCCAAGGGCATCATCCCACTTTTTGTCTTGTTCGTAAAGGGTGACCAAGGCCACTGCGGCCCTCACTCCCGAAGAGCTGACCTTGCCATCACGAATGCACGCCTTGTAAATGTGGTGGTAGCTATTCACAGAATCTTCTCTCCTATCCAAGCGCAGGGCTAGATCTCCCTCATAGTAACGAGTGTCAATGGTATGCTTGTCGTGGTCGCCTAGACGAGATCCAAAGAACTCGCTCACTTGGTGAAGCAGAACCAGAGCCTTTTCGAACTGGAAAGTCGTCTCGTAAAATTCCACAACGGTCTTCACTACGGCGGTCACCGAAGGTACAGCCACTTGATCTGCCGTGATGGAAGCTTTGAATGCGTTCCCATACACAGCCGAGGCCGTCTTCACATCCAAGCGACGGAATAGACAGTACGCGTGGTCCAAAGCTAAATTAGCCAGAATAGGAGCCTCGCTTGAAGCGAACTTAGCCTTTGAGGAAGGATCTTGGACCGTGGGCCATGCGTGCTTCAAAACTGCCCAAGCAGTATCACTTCCCTCACGCCACTCTTCATCACGGATATGCTGTGTTGCTAGCTGGTGGCAAAGCGTCAGGAGCGGTAAAGTACGTTTGTCGGCACCAGATGAAGATATAGAGTCGATCCATTCCGGAAGCAGTTTGCTCTCCTCTGGAGATACCATTCCAATAGGCTCGGCACGACCATCATTGGGAATCATATCTCTGGCAAGTGACTCGGCCAAGGGAACAGCCTCTGATGAGTATTGCTGGCCTGTGGAATGGTAGTACTTCCATATCTGCAATGATAGTGCGCGATCCATATCATCGAGACCCATTTCACGGGCTTCTACACGCAATTCTTCCGCACGCGAGACCATTTCAGGAGATCTTACACCACCGTCTTCTTCCAAGTCAGCTGAGAGCTGCCGGAGAATAGTGCTTGCTTCGTCCGGCCGTCCCTGGCGGCGCAGAAACTGTGAGTAATAGAAAGCTACCTTTGTTTTCTGGTCCCATTGAGAGCTCGTATCGACATTCTTCGCTGAAAGGCCAGACCAGAGTCGGCTCAAGACAGCTTCAGCTCTAGCAGGCTGTTTGCTGTCTTCGTACATCTGGGCTAGGCGTAGCGAGTAGGCAATACGACGAGGATCATTGGCATCCATTGATCGCACCATGGTCTCGTACTTGTTGCGAGCTATCTCAAGTGCCATCTCATCAGGAGGAGCTATGTTGAAGTGCTGAGTCAGGAAGTCAGCAGCCTGCATTGTTTCAGACGAATGTGGGCCATATGTCGATGAGGTTTGTCGGTAGAACCTCTTTGAAACGTCGTAGGCATCATCTGGCTGGTTATTTTCATTGTAAGATCCCACGAGGCGATCAAGGTACTGCAGGCGTTGAGGGAAGCTAATATCGGATGAATCCCAGCCAGCCAATGTCATGTCTCGCAGGGCATCCGTCTTGAGCCCTGTAGCTTGGTTTGCCTTCCCGCGACCCTCAGGGGTGGCTACTAGAAGTTGCTCGAGTTCGCGAGTAATAGAGTCGGATGGTCCAAGCTGGGAACGACTGCGCATCCATGCCTCATACAGATGGTCGTTGGCCCACGTAGTCTTAGCCAAGTCTGCTGCACGCGCACTCAAAATCAAACTCTGGAGGAAGGCGGGAGAGTCGGCACCCAGCACAACGCGCCGCACTGCAACAGCTAAGCGATACAGCTCAACGATGCTGGATCGAGTGAATTGGGACTCGCGATTTGTCAGTTCTAACTGGGCAAACAAGATTGAGTCTGGCATGGCCCGACGGAAAGGTGGTGGGAAAGCCAGTTGCTGGCTACTGGAGGTAGCTATTGGCGATGCCAGCATATGGGAAAGCCAATAGCGAGCTGTATACTCGAGTAGAACATATGCGTCCAGATAACGGTCACGCGCAGTAACTCTGAGTTTGTCCCAGGAAAGTGAGCTCTCGTCGGTAACTGATTTGCGTACCCAAACCAAACAACGAATCAAGAGGTCGAAATGAGCTTCAGGTAGCGTGAAAGGCACTTCTTGTCCCATGAGCGCCCGAGCTTGGAGGTGCTCACGAATAAGGTGGTGACGGAAGCCTACAAACCCGGCGTGTACAGAGACCAGACGCGACAGAGGCTGGAAAACATCCCGATCGATATTGGATGGGCGAGACATGACCCTTTGGGATTTCAGGTCCACTGCCAATAGTTGCTCGACCTCTTGAACACGTAATGGGCGTTCCGATACGATCAGCCAGGCAAGGAGGCTCTGAGTTCCCACGCGATTAAGGTCAATGCTACGCAAGTGTCGATCAATCAGATCTCCCAGTGTTGTGGGGGCACTTTTCACGGCATCTTCCATATCCTTGTACGATGATAGGTCTCGGATAGCCTCCATAGTCAGATGCGCCCACACAAAGCATCCCTGAGCCCGCGGAACAAGAGCCGATACCAGTGATTCGCGTTTAGAATGATCGAGGCCAGAGAATGCCGCATCATTTGTCATAATATCTTCCAGTGATGCTCTGAGATCGTGCTGCGTTAGCGACGGATTCATAGAGATATGTTGAGTGGTAGTAGTATCCCGCACAGGCATTTGCGATGCTGCAAGAGGTCGCGAAAATACAACAAGTTTTGATGGCGTATTACGTTCGGACACAGCATCTTGGAGGCGCTGGAGGAAGGTACCAACAGTGATTTCGGAATTCTTGATCTGATCGATACCGTCAATCACAAGTATAAAGTGCATATTAGAATGTAACGCCGTCTGAATAGCTGCCCACAGCTGCTCCTCTACTTGAGGGTCCGGTGCTCCTGTTACTGCCAATTCCATGGCACTTGCGACGCTAGAAAAGATTGACTCGTAGGTCTTGCGGCTTGTAACGCAGTGATCAAGCATCTGACTCAAGATCCCCTTGAGGATACTCAATGGCAGCGTCGTGATAGGTACGTCAGATCTTACTGAGATGGGAATAACGTTCCAGATGTCGAATTCCGAGGAGACCTGAAGTTTTTCGATTGTCCACTGGGCCAAGGAACTCTTTCCTGATCCTGGGTTTCCTGTGATGAACATCGTGTTACGTCGGCCGACTGAGAAGGTAGTCAAATGCGGGTCGAACCATGCGAAAGACCCATCGGCCAAGGAATGATTATGGCCTTCTAATAACATATGTAGAGGGCGATCCTGCAATTCAAGAAATTGATAGACGGCGGCAAGGTCAACGGGCGCTTGCTGGTTGGGTGCTCCAGTAGCCAGAGCAACTTGGTTCATGCGTCGCCAATGAGTAGTGAATCTGTTGAAATAGCAGAAGAAGGATTGGTTCACCGCGTTGCCCATTGATTGCCAGTGCTGAGAGCGCTCTCCTTCACGATATTCCATGGTGACATGCATAACCAATTGAAGCAAATGAGCATATATCTCAGTTGCTTCTTGCTGGAGAGCTCGGTAGCTTTGGAAGTAAGTTTCTTGCTGAAGTAGCAAAGAAATGCCCATTGTCACCCTGCCGTACTGTCCGAAAAGGCTGTCAAGGACATCAATATGCTCAAGGCCCAGCTACAAAAGTCAGTCAAGCTCAAATTAAACGACCCCTATGGTTTCTCAACTTGACGTACCTCGAGCTGCAATAAAATAGCACCCCATATCATCGTGGCTGCCTCATCCACCCCATCCATGAAGCCAGCCACAGAATCCTTCAACGAAGCCACTGCGAAAGCGAGGCGCGACGCGCGACGCAAGGCTCCATCTAACCTACTGCCATCTGGTGGCATGCGCCGCAGTCTCTCCGATGCAATGGCATCGAAAAATGTGTCAATGGTTGGGGATTTCGTTCGGATCTCATTGGGAGACATGCCTAACCTCGTCGGGCACTCCCGGGAGACGGACTCAAGCGTCTCCCGAAGGAGTGGAAGCGAGGCATAGTCCCCATTGACAGCAGTATTCTCCGTCACGTATGAGGAAGACATGCTGCACAAATGGTATAACTAGCGTAGATCATCGATCAAACATCTAGAAATCCCATTGGTGTCGCAAAGAAGTTATATGACCTCTGACACTTCCGCAACGGTCACGATTGTTCTAATGCTGAATGCAATGCTGACATCATGAGTAGTATTCCCCAGAGAAGGTTACCACGGGTCATCACAGAATCCAGTGTCCTCAGCCGACCGCGGTTCAGTAGAAGTCTATCAGGAGAATGTCCGATGCTGATTGCCGGATAGCAAACGGAGGGTCAAAGGGCTCAAGGAGAACCTTTTGAATTGGGGAGTCGTGGTGTCATTTGCAATCATTAAGTCCAACATTGGCTTTGAATGTTTTGGTTCTGAACGTCATTGGGGATTGGTGTTGAAGTTAAAGGGGGGGTAAAGTCAATGACATCACAAGGCACAGAGAAAATCGATTGGAACATGTGAGAGCCCCTAGGAACCCACAGCCTTGCTAATACACTGTCAAGTGCATCGATATTGTAGTAAGATAGGCCGAGAGCCCGATTGAGTTTGTCTTTCATGTTTTGATGTAGTGTCGAAAGTGGTCCTGAACTCCGCAAAGCACAAACCAGTCAATGACTTTTTGTTTGTTCCGTATGTTTTAATCGTTTGTCTCAACCACCTTTTCAATTCAAATTCCATCACAATATACAACTCAGTACTATGATGAAATGGAATGTGATTTAACTTTTGCTTGTCAACTAGCCATCGACAAAGGAATTTCTCCGGTCCAATCTCGCAATTGAAATAATTCAAAACATCGATCGTTCTGCATGAGTCAGGTACAACGTTGAAGCTCCCCATGCATCTCGATTAATCTGTACCTCGAAATCCGTACCTTTAAAGTTGTTTATTTAATCATTTATTCATCCCTATTTCAACACTACTGCTAACATCTTGCCCAATAAGCCATAATCTCATGGCAAAAATGTATAACCTCCTCTGAAGAAAGCGCAGGTCAGGTCTTTCCATCAGTCTGAACACCCAATTTCAATGCTTTGAAATTTTTGACTATAACAACATATCACTCAGTCTTGCGCCGTTCGCAAGTCTCGTGTTCAGAGTCGGAGATGCCCGGTTTATAGTGTCACTCGGTTGAATCGGTTCGAGATCTGATTCAACCATGGTACACATGGGAACAATTATCTCATTATGATCACATCCACATTTTCAGAAGCAACACAACAACCCAGCAACTGTGCAAGCACTGCTTTGTCTAACAATTTTCCCTTTCGGACTAAATAGATATTATTGAATACACATTTATAATCATCTGTAACTATACCTAAATTTGATCTGGTCGTACCAAGCACTTCGGGATTGTCTGCAAAATAGAATGGTAGAGAGTAGATGTTTAGCTTCCGTCGTTCCATATTCGAATCTAGCCATATTCGATATTGAATAGGGACAATCACATATCTTGTATTTTTATCCGAGATGCGAGAGTGTGCCCGGGGGCTGGACAGGAATGCATTCGCCCCATCCATCGTAGACTGGAAAGTTCATTGATAACAAGTGTAGCAAGGTTTCGGTGAATTATCCCCGTCAGCTATCATGCGCTCAATGCTATGATTATTCAAAGAAAAATGGTCACGTCAATACTATTAGGAATTGAAAGCCGTAGTGGTGCCCTTGGATTAGGGTTTGCGAGATGCTGCAATCACAAGTGTTTCTAGATCGAAAAGGCACTCCAATCGGATTGCTGGATTTAGAAAACAAGCAAAATACCCTCGACCAGTTTGATGAACTACATAATACTACTAATAGTGTAAAGGTTTTCAAGACACAGTGGTAACCAATGCAGTTAACTGTCTATTCTAAGTGATTGCATTAAGGCACAGATGGAAACGCAAACCAAAGAAAGCGACTTTTAATGGATGTTTAGTCTTAGTGGCTAGATAAGATCATCTATTGAAGGAGTAGGGTTCTAAAATATATACAACCAACAATGTTTCTGGTAATACTTGAAGTATATTGTTGGTATATCCGTTCCATTCCGTGAACAGCCTTATCTGGTGTAGATCTTAATCCTTTGCATTATGCATCAGCCCTATGCTCCTTAGTCCAACCGAGCCAAGGACGATCCAGACAAAGAAAATGGTGGAGCTGGTTTTTCTTAGCGAAGAACGGCATCAAACTTAATCTGTATTGTTTACTAGGCTATCTTTGTCTAGGTAAATTTAATGTCGTTTATTTTGATAGGTATAATGGAAACATTCACTCGGTCATTTCGTATACAGTGTGGCGTTGACACTGAAAAGTTAAAACTTCGAATGTTCTGTGGACATTAAAAGGATATTATGCCAAAGTCGTGTGTCCACTGTTGGTTTATGGATGCTCATTTCTGTGAAACAAGCCAATCTAGCTCATAACTGGACTGGGAACAAGCTTTGGGGGTCCACCACTCGGTGTTGACAGGGGGTTACTGGTCAAAATAGTGTAGTCACCGGGGTTCGATTGCGTGCTAGAACGGCCCCATTCGCCAAAAGTTCTTTGTTGGGAGCTAGTGGTTCGGGTAGTGTGCGCTACGCTAGGCTTCCACATAGAATTTCGAACTTATCGAGGAATGGATGCATGGATCTCCCGTGAGATAGGGGCGATCGATAGATTGACCATTCAGTACTAGAATCAGCGCCAAGCTGCTATTTCTGCACAAAAGCTTAGTATGCAATCATGTATGAAATCCAGCTGAGCTGCAAAACATTATTCAGAATTCGTATCTCCAGATGAATGACTTTTAAGGAAAAGTTCCCAACATATACAGCCAGCACGTTCCAACGCAATGAATACAAAAATATGCAACGTAGATCATGATGAGATGCAAGCACCTAAGCAATAACAGTGGGGGTATTATATACAAAACTACCAAAAGTATGGGTTTCCATAGACATCCTGGTAACACTGCATCGAATCAGGGCAACTGTGAAAGGGTCTCGGTTAGCGCGGAACTGCCTACATGGGTATAACCGTAGACTTACTATACTGGATCCTGCCCAAAGATAATATGCCATGAATACTCCATCACACGCGATGTAATGTCGTCCGGTAGATCGTTCATCAGTACCCAGTTGTAGTATCGCATGTAATCCTCAAAGGGGCGCTGCAGAATCTGATCTCGTGAAACAGCAAACTGCGAGCAACATGGGACACCGATGACTTCCGGAACATCGGTATTGTTGAACAATTCTTGCCAGGCCTGCGCGTACACTGCTTCTGTGGTCTGCCCGGGTCGGGGCGGGTTGCGCAGGGGTCGAAGCTCTTCGGGACACCCGGGCGTTTCCTGGCAACGAAGATTGGCATAACCATTTCGCAAAACGAATTCGGTCTGGAGGTTGCGAATCGCGACAACATTGCTGTAATCCATGTTGTCGGTGTGCCAGGCGGCTGGCCAGCCATCTTTGTGGCTGTGGAGGAAAACGACGAGGGATGGAAGGTCATGGTAGTGTTCGATGATATAATGAAGGTACGCAAGGCTTTCACGGCCTTTGTTTATGGGAGTATGGCGGGACGCATTCGGGTCATCGACCGTATAGATGACATTTCGCCATCTGTGTCTAGTCAGTATGCAGTGCTCACGATCTCGGTGCCAGTTTAATCTCACTCATTCAGGTCATTTGCGACCCACGACGTATCCTCCGAGGCCAGTTTAGCCATCACTAGCGCTCTGTCATTGGGGACCACGATCGGCACGGTCTCATATGTCTGGATCGGAACATTGATTGTGTCTGTTGTCTCCGAGGCCTTTTCTCCCTGGCTACTGCTGCTGGTTGCAGTAGAGCTGCCACTGTATCGCCAGAAGGAAGACAGCGGAATGCGCAGATCATCCTCGATGGAATCGATATGGCGCTTGATCAGAAAAATAGCGAGGATCAGCAGTGCGGCTGAACCAACACGAATGGATAGTCTCATTTCATAACATTAGTTATCGAAACCGGCTAAATTATATAGATGTATGGCGTCGGTGTGGGACGGAAAAAGGATGCGGAAAGGCGAGAACGTCGATGGAGAGGTTTTTATGCGGGCAAAAAAGTCGAGAGAGGTTGGGTTTACATAAAAAAGCAATATAATTCAATGGCGGAAAGTATGTAACACGAATAACACCAAAGGAGAGGGGGAAAAGAATAATCAAATATATAAGACGAAAATAAGGTGTCGGTGAAATCAGGTGTTAAAGATTGTAAAGAAAGATGAAAATAAAAATATATAATTCCAGCCGAAAGGGTGATGATAGGATTATGAGGCCATTGGACAAAGAATGCACAAGGGCAGTCGATACGAGTTTAAAAAAGAGAAAAAGAAAAGAAGAGAGGGAAACGAAAAATTGTGAACCAAAGAAAGGGCCACGATGCCCTTTGGCACTGCAACGCAGAAAGGCTTATCACTGGTAGGCATAGACACGCGGATTGGTGGGAATCGAAGGGGCGAGACACAAGTGATCTGCAGGGGCCTTCGAATTTCTGCATTGCGCAGTGTGAAACGGTGTTGTTACTAGTATATTATCTGAGATGATCAAGGATTGGTTCCATGACTGTTTTCTCTTCATCATTTTCTGTTGTGAATGTCTCACATTACATGATTTTTTTGATTGATCTGACGTTGACACTTTTAATTAGAGTGAATACTTGAGAATGAATTAATGAAATTGGGATTATATGAAGGTCTTAGTCATCAGCCCGCTAGTCATGTAACTAACCAATTAACCATACTTCTTAACTACCGAGTCCATGAAACATCCACCTTTCTTTCTTTCTTTCTTTCTTTTCCGCCCCTCTTTCATCTGATATCTACTCATGTATACGAAAATAATATTATTAAAATTCAAAAATAAATATACACATACACACCGTCGGCCTCCGATGTCACACTGGTATTTTTGTATGATCATCTCCCAAGAACTGAACACGCTTACGCCGAGGTCGTCTTTCTGCTTCAGTCAATAAGAAGCGAAGATCCCGTCTTCTCGATGATCCAATATGGTTACGATCCACAGTGGATGAGTCTATCTCTAACGTCCCACCCAAACTTTTAGTCTAACTGGTCAGTGGTCCGTGACGGTGGCACTCTGGAGGTGTCCTAACTTATTGGTTCATTTTCTCCCATCATTTTCTCTTGGAATTATTATACTTTGCTTACTACACTCTATATTAACTTATATTGACGCGCAAATGAGCGTCATCTCAACTCTGTCCCAGTAGAATCCACATCAAATATAAAAGGAATATGCATTATGCCGAACATTATATACACCACTTATCACCCTTCTCAATTCCATAACCGACCGAACGAAAATAAATTTAACCCCTATGGGACTAAGGGTCTAGGGTCGTGTATCCCAAGACCCGGTGATCGACATTTTAAGTCCCCGTTCATTACCAGGGTCGAGGTTGAAACTCGGACATCACGGCGGAGTTTCTCCTTGGCTGAATCAAATAACACCCCCGGTTGAATAGTTTCCCGCAATGAGATGACGAAGCTGACCCCTAGGGTAAATTCGTCAATGAAACTCTGTTTCTCTTACACATATCATATCACCCATTCCCCGTTTATGGGGTGTTCAATGCGGGGCTAATGGTTCAATCGGAAGCTAGATATTTTCTTTTCGTTTTCTCTTTGTTTTCCTTATTCTTTTAATAATTTCTTTTTTCTACCTTTTGCTGTTGATTTTGGTTGGCCATCTTTTTGGAACCTTGGGGTATGGCTGTTATACAGAACGTAGGACATATTGTGATGGCTTCTATTGCTTTCATCGCATACAGTCGCAGGCGATAAATCATGTCTTGAATTCATTTCATTGATAACAGTATTGACATTTCAACCATATTTGAACATATCACACAAAATGGAAAGGCGCCAGCGCCTTCATTTCACAATTTTATCGCGCCTTGTACATGAAAGTCAACTCCCTGGGCTAAGATACATAAACAAAATCATAAAATGCAAACGTTCTTCGACACAAGCATAGAACATAACAGCGAGGCCGCATTGAATAAGTAGCTCTGGAAACATGTGTCATGCAAAAGTCATTCCATAACGCCAAACCGGTCCAAATGGCGAAAGTGCGCCGGGAAAAAAAGGCGCAAAGCAAAAAAAAGAGAGAGAAATAGACGAACATGAAGGGTAATGGGCATAGTTTAACAACATTTGCCCTTTTTCTTCGTGATCTCGATCCTCTCGTCAATCTCATCGCCCACACTGCTCGGTGGGAATCCGAGCCAGCTCCGACGCTTATCGCCATGTCCCAATCGAAAACTACCGTTGCCCTCAAGAGAGCCCGGTCCTACAGCGGATGCGACACCGTCCACTCCTGATGCAGAACCCTGCGACGAGGTGATTCCCAACTGTTTGTTACGCTGCTCAACCAATTTGCGCGTTATGACCTGAAATACCTCCTCAATGCCCTCGCCATCCTTCGCGCTAATTTCATGACAGCAATCCCACCCAATGTCCTGCCCCCAGAATCCACTGCTGCGCTTGCTATCAGGGCCCTGTAGCGTGGTACTAGACGAGTGACTTATGCCGGCAGTGGGAGGCGGGGTTGACGCTTGAGTCGGATATAGCTGCTCCGCCACATAGGCGATAGTGCGCTCGAAGGGTACTCGGCGACGTGATGGCTCGAGTGCCACAATGTCCGATTTAGTCCCAACAACATGAATGACAATAGGGTCTTCGTCGCCCAAATTCTTCTTCAATTCCAACAACCATCCTGTCATTTCTTGGAAGCTTTGCTCGTCCGTGATATCGTAGCACAGCAGGCAAGCATTGGCCCCGCGGTAGTACAGGCGGGAGATACTACGGAACCGTTCTTGACCGGCGGTATCCCATATTTGCAGACGGACGATAGTATCGGAGGCACTGTCGAGGACGCGTTTAGTGACAAAGGATGCGCCGACGGTAGAGGCGGTTCCTGCGGGGTTAAACGCGTTCTTTACATAACGCTGGACTAAGGATGTTTTTCCAACGCCTGATTCACGTGGTTAGGAGATGAGCGAATTCCATAAAAGGGGGTGTAAAACTGTAAACAGTACCTTGCGATCCCAAGATAACAATCTTGGCCTCGAGAGAGGAGCTCATGGCGGGGTAGAAGCAAAGGCGGGGCCGCTGGAGAGCTGAATTTGCATGTTCCAGCAGTATTAATAGTAACCGTGGATGTAGTAAACAGCAAACAGCGGATGGGTCTATTGTGTACGCGACATGCAGGTTGCAATGCAGGAAAATATAAAATAAAAATAAGATGAATAATGAAAGAGAAAAAAAAAATTGGGCACGGAATACAAAAATCTTACAACAGGAGAATTACAATAGGAACAATCAGGAAAGAAAAGAAGAAACAAGATGACAAATCCGGTCTACGCCAGGGATAGAGAATTCTTGTTAGAAATCGAAAAATGTGGATAAGAGAGGAGAGAAAAGGCAAGGGAGATATTTCAGTGGTCGAGGGAGACGAGGCTCAAGAGAATTTAAAGGATCAATTTTTTATTATAATACCAATCATCGCGGTCATCGAATCGCCATACAGACGTGACAAGGCGAAGTCAATCAGCTGACCCCACAAGCCGAGATCAGCTGTCACCGGTTTTCATTGTTTCTTTATTTGTCTCAATTATTTTTTACCTGTCAATTGTTCTTTGATAAAGGATCGAAAGATAGAATATATAGATTATTAAAAAGGAAAAAAAAAAAAGAGAAAAAGAAAAAGAGAAAAAGAAAAAGGACAAAGGGTATACTTATTAAGATTCGGTCGCACAATTTAACAATAGATGAAATGGCAATAAATTTTTATTATCAA